>BPVZ01000284.1:46680-63306 GCA_020521535.1 Rubroshorea leprosula | reverse complement strand
GAAGAAATTTGGTGGTTCCGTTGAGTAACGTGTCAATTCGCGAGTGTCCTCTAAAATACTACTCTCGTTTTTCATACTTTCTAAAAAAAACAAAATAGTGTAAAAAATAAATGAATCTCATATTTTACAGTTATTGTTTTAAATTATAAAAAAAGACTATTAAATAGGATGGTGCCGATGCCAAAGTGCTCGCTAGTTATTTAATACACTATAGTAAATTTGGCGTACAGCTGCGAACAAATTATATGGTAAATTTGTTATAATTATAACCTAAATTGTATAATTTAGTATAATTTAATTTACATAATATATATATATATATTTTAACAACGAACAAGATAGAGATGGATATGACGAAGACGGTGAAGATGAGGCCACGAATGACCAGGATACAGATGGATTTGACGAAGACCAAATAAGGAACCAGAGACCGAAGACGGTGAAGATGAGGCCACGAATGACCAGGATACAGATGGATTTGACGAAGACCAAATAAGGAACCAGAGACCAAATATGGATTTGACTAAAGTTAAATGATTTTATTTTATCCTAAAGACTAAAAATTAAATTTTAAATTTATGGTTGAGATTATAAATAATTTTACTATTAAATTACATGATGGATGATAATTAAATAATTCATTAAATTAAGTTAAGTAATGAGTAATTAAAATTAATCAGGTTTTTATAAAAAAAATCATGTTTAAATTCATTTATTAATTCTTGAACTAAGCCACAAAAATTTCGAATTTTTGCAAGTGGGTCCAATATGTTTAGATGAAATGTTACGTAGACTTAAAAGTTGGTCTACATCATCTTTTTTCTTTTTTTTTTTTTTTTAACATAGTTGTCAAGGGGCGGATTCGAAGCCCGCCTATGGAAGAGAGGGGAATACACCTTAAGCTGACTGTGTGCCAGTTGACCCAAAGGGTCAGGTCTACATCATCTTTTTTGACGGCATAATTTTCCACATCATTATATAAGTGTCAGTCTATACTATCTTACAAGGGCAGAGGATACAAAATTATTATTATGTAGTAATTGTAATTTTTTTAAAATAAAATTTTACACTAAAAAAATAAGTCATGATATTTAATTTAAAATTGACTAATTAAAATCTATTGCGTAATACTTAGAATTAAAATAAAAATTAACTCTATCATTTTATACGACAAAAATTAAGTAACAATTTGGTGGTTCCATAAGGGTGCAGTATAAATAAGCTGTTTATATAAAGAAGAAATTTGGTGGTTCCATTAAGTACGAGTCAAGCCAACAAAAACTTAATCGTGGGACTCAATGGGGTTGGAAAAATAAAATGTAGGGACTTAAAAATGGATTCTTTTGAGTTTAGTGACAAAAAAGGAGGGACAAAAGTTGAAGCACTAAAATGGAGTTTAACTTAAAAAATAGTATAAAAAATTAAACGAGTATCCTATTTTATAATTTAAATTGTATTAAACTATAAAAGTTTAGATGAAATATTACACAGACTTAAAAGTTTGTCCATATCATCTTTTTTGACAGTATAATTTTTCATATCATTTATGTAAGGGTTTGTCTAGATTGTCCCTTAAGGACATTGGATAAGCAGTATTATTATGTAATGATTGTGACTTTTTTTTCTTAAAAACAGTAAAATTTTACATTAAGAAAAGAAGTTATGATTTCTAATTCAAAATTGACTAATTAAAATCTAATATGTGATATTTATAATTAAAATAAAAGTTAATTGTTTTAAAAATAAAATAACAATTATTATATAACAATTATTCTCATTTTATGCTTAAGGTATAAAATAGATAAACCATTTATATAAAGAAGAAATTTGGTGGTCTGATTAAGTACGTGTCATTTGTCAAGTCAACAAAAACTTAATGGTGGGACAAAAAAGGGCCCAGGAAAATAAAATGTAGGGACTAAAAAATTAATTCTTTGAATTTCAGGACCAAAAAGGACGTACAGAAGTTGAAGGAGCAAAATGAAGTCTTAACTTAAAAAGTAGTATAAAAAAATAAATAAGTCCTCATTTTACTATTTTAATTATATTAAATTATAAAATAAAAACTATTGAATGAGGATAGTCTCCATGTTAGAGTGCTCGCTGTTTATTTAATGCACTACAATAAATTTGTTATATAGTTACGGAAAAACTATATGACAAATTTGTGGTAAAAGCCTACCTTTTACCCTTTACTTTGTTAAGTTAGAAGGTTTTAATCCTTTACCTTATATTATGTTATTTTTAGCCTCTTACTTTACTAGATTTGTAGGTTTTAACCTCTCACTTTATACTATGACACTTTTAGCCCTCATCTATTAAAATTGAAGAAACTAGCCCTCACTTTATAATATTTTATTAGTTCTGTTAGTTGACTGTTAACTCTATTAGTTGACTGTTAACTTTATTAGCTGACTGTTAGTTGACTGTTAGCTGTTAAAACCCTTTTTCAGTTAACAGAATTAACAGAACTAATTTTATAATATTTTGTTAATTCTGTTAATTAGCTATTAGTTGACTGTTAGTTGATAAAAATTTACTTTCAGTTAACAGAGTTAACAGTCAGTATAAAGTGAAGGTTATTTTCTTCAATTTTAATAGGTGAGGGGTTAAAACTTACAAATCTAGTAAGGAGAGGGGTTAAAAATGTCATATTATAATTATAAGGTAAGAAGTTAAAACCTTCAAACTTGATAAGGTGATAAGGTGAGGGGTTCAAAATAGGTTTTTTCCCAAATTTGTTATGGCAATGGGTTATGTACTTTATTGTAATTTAAATTGTATAATATCTTTTAAAAATAAATTAAATAAAGCAAAGGAAAAGTTTCTGCGCCTTCTCCTCTGTTCTTCTCCCCTCTCCATCTTCTCCACCTTCCTTGTTCTTTTTTTTTTTTTTTTTTTTTTTTTTTTTTTCTTCCTTCCTTCATTCTCCTCTTGTTCTTGATTCCTTGTTTCTTTGGCTTACAGCAGTTAGTCCTACTCTTTACCAAATGGGTACTTGATTAACGAGGTTAAATCCATTTTTTCTCAACAAAAAATTCTGCCCAAAAATCAATTTTATTCAAGCATGGTAAAATTCGTCAAAGGATAGGGTTAGTCAACTACAAAAATCAATAATAAAAATTTATTCAACCCTTGATATTATGGGTTCTACTTTCTGGAAGATGGAGAACGGAGAGAGCTCAATTGAGAAGGAAAAGAGAACTTATGCAGGCCAAACATTAAAAGAGGAGGAACTGGTGCAAGTTAAAAAGAGAGAAAGCACAAAGGAAAAAGGAAAAAGGGTAGAGGAGGAAGAAGTGGAGAAGAAAATGCATGAACTTTTCCTTTGTTTTCTTTAATTTGTATGAGATTTTCTAGTTAGAAAAGTCCCTTTAATTTTTATATTTTTATCGAGGAACGGAACAAGGGTTAGCAGTCTCTCTTTTTTTTTTTTTTTTTTTTGGCCACAAAGGAATTAGCAGTTAAATAGAAATAAGCTAGAGAACTAAATGAAAAAAGTGTGGCAACGAATAAGGGCGGGTAAATAAACCCACTCGATAGTATTTTATAATTTTTATTTGTTTCAAAATAGTAAGTAGTCCATTTTTTTTTAAATTTAAGAGAATAAATATTTTTTCTTTCATGCTAATGCTATTGATATCACCTATATCAATTATCCACTTCATTACAAAAATTCTCTTTATTACAAAAATTTTCTCTATCTCTTTCTTAAGAGTAACTTAGCTAAAATTATAAATTCTTAATATATAAAAAATTCAAAAAAGACTACTTTTTTGATTTTTTGAACAAACTAAAGTTTTGGTGAAGGGGGAAATATTACAATTGTCATTATGGGGACTTGAACCTTAACATAGGCCAAGGGTTTTGCTGCACATTATCAGCCCAGCTGGGTTGCTAGTGCAAGCAAAAAAGACTACTATTCTAGCACTCATCAGGAGTATTAATTTCGCCAAATCCCCAAATTTGCTCTTCAAATAGGAGGGTAGGGATAGATTTATCTATAAAAAAAAAAGTAAAGATAAATTGCCCTTCTAAATTATGGATTAAGATAAATAATTAAATATTTAATATGTGATGCCATCACACGTTAGTTTTCTGTTAAAAATATACTTAGTGACAAACAAATTTATAATGTGTAATGGCGTCACATGTTAAATAATGAATGATTTGTCTTGATCAATAGTTTGGAAGGGTGATTTGACCCTTATCCCTCTCTTAGCCCGCTCAACTTTTCTCTTCCACTCCTTCCCCAATCATTTGTTCTTCCCTTTCATTTTTTTTTTTTGATCAGCAAAAAAATAAATGATATTAATACAAAGTACATGGGGTACTCGAACCCATATACAAAATTAGACTACAACCAACAGAAATAGATAATCAGAAAGTACTTGTCTAGCATTCATTACCATGACTACAAACATGTGCTCGACAACAACCCACCCGGCAAACCCTTTATACCCTCCCCTTTTGATTCATATGGAACTCTCGCAACATCCTTTTGTTCTTTCTTATAGCTGCAGTAGTCTCAAGCGGATTAAACTTCCAATCACAAAGCAAGAAAACACATCCTTGCACTTTATTCTTTATCCAAAAAAAAGTCTTCGCCTGAATCATATCCAATAAATCATCCCTTGGTACCCCATCTCCCTAAAATACTCTACATATCCCTTGGCTTGCCCTTACATTCTTTTGCTCAAGGCAAATTTCCCTCGAATGTCGTTCAAAATTCTATCAATATGATTCTAGCATGAGGTGAGCTCATTCTCTTCCAATACTATAGGACAAGTGAGGACAGGGAACTAGTAGTGGTAAAGGAGTTTGAATTTGGTGAAGGTTGGTGGTTGGAAGGTAGAGATTGGTGGTATAGGCTTGTAGGGGGAAGGTAGATCAATGAGGCATATTTTGTCCTTGAGCTAATATTGCCATTGATGTGTTAAGACTTTCAATGGGTGGGGATTGTTGATAGCTCAAGTACCTACTCTCTCCATAGGTTGGCATGATAGATGGGTGATTTAGAAGTTTACAAGACTCATTGTGGTGACGTTACTACATCTGTAGCTTTATTAATGTCTATAGTGATTGGTTTTATAATCTCTAGTTACATTTAAATCTTCTTCATCTTAAGTGATTTATTTGTTATGAACACAAATTCCTTTGTAAGTAATGCTTTAGGGTAGTTTCTCTTTTAAGGTTGCATACAAACATAATGTATGCTTGCTACTTCATTAATGAAATACTCTTCAACTTTTCAAAAAAAGAAAAAAGTTTGGAAGAAGTACATGAACTGGTGGGGATTTCATTATGTGTTTCAAAAAAGTGGAGCTTATTTTTAGCATAATTTTAGGATGGTCAAATTGAAACTCAAGGAGGTTTGGTGTGACACCCTGAATCTTACATCGGGATGGAATTATGAATGTCATTGGTATATAATTGTCATAACCAACTACAACTAATAACTTGAGTTTAAGTTTTTGAGGGCCCATGAATCTTGGTTTGAAGAATTGTTAGGCCAATAGGGGCTTTGGGCAAGGTTATTTCAATTGGTCTCAAGGAGATCGCCATTTACATGTGTCGGCCATGCTAACTATTATGGCCTATGGTAGTGTGGACCTCACATTGTTTGAGGTGGATTTTGTATTTATGAGCTAGTTGGTCTAGTTCTGATTATGATTGTCCTTGATGATGACATCAAGTGTTTAAGTGGGAAGATTGTGACTCCTCAAATTCCACATTGGGATAAAATTGTGAGTGTGATTGGTTATATAATTGACATGACCAACCACTACTAATAACTTTTTTTTTTTAAATGTTGGGTTGCACAATGAGAAACAACTCTTTCCCATCCTTTAATCCCATCCCTTAATCCCATCCCTTAATCCCATCCTTTAACCCACCTCATTAGCATGCTATGTGACTTGAACTCAAGACCTCTTATTTTCATCGGAAGAAAATTACCATTAAACTATTTAGGTCGTTCACACCATTATTAATAACTTGAGTTTAAGCTTTTGAGGGTCCAAGGATATTTTAGTTCTTGAATTTATATTTGTTGTGAAAACAACTATTATTCTTATATTGCTAAATTTTTTAGTTCTTTTAAAGTTAATGCTTTACAAACTTTATAAACATATCTTTCCCATGGTAACTCATCAGTTCTATAGGGAATCATTCCTTCTTTTGCTATGATCTTAGTTATAAAATTAATCTGATAATCATAAAATCTTGTTAGCTTTCTTAATTCCATTCTTAACAGCATTGATTCTTATGGCTCTAATACCAAATTTTTTATAGGGTTTTCGGAACCTAACTTGAACTACAAACTAATGTGTAGTTGGTATGTTAAGTTGAGTAAGTGTGGAATTAGATCTATTAAACTGCCAGTAGAGATAGTCTTTGCTTAGCTTTTTTGAGTCTTTTTAAATTTTTGTTTAAATCCGTTGATGTTCGCTTTAACTTTTTGAGATTCTTGAAGAGATAGTAATCATCTATATCTTCAATATTACTTATTTTTTTTTCTAAAATATTCACTATTTTATTTCTATAATATTCACATTGCTACAATTATTTCTTGAATGAAGTCAAGTATCTTGAAGTATTACAAATAAGTTTTTAAGACGAGCTTTTCTATTTGAAATACAAAAGGCTAGGTACTATTTCCTTATTATTTCTAATATCAAGAATAATAATGTCAAAGAATAATAGCAATGTTTCTATGCCCACCTAGCTTGTGCATGATAAAAAGAATGAGTTAGAACTATACCTGAAAATTTCTTAGTCTAGCCTTTCGTCAAGCTGATGCTTCCTTCGTTCAACCCTCAGTGCCACACTCTAGCTACCACAAGTATTCAAACAGGACAAGTGACCTCACTGCTACCTAAGTATCTTCTGAGATTCTTCTCATTGTTTTCTATGATGGAAATCAGGAAGGATAGAAGCACGAGAATTATTCTAAAACATGTTTTTATTCTTGAGAAGAGAAAGGGAGGGTTCCCTTTCCTCTTGAAGGGTGTCTACAGATACATGGTAGAAGGCACTCAGGTAAGGCATTTGGATATTCAAATGCTGATACCTATTGCAGCTTATAGGAGGCCTTTTATAGTTCTCCTTGGAATCTTTTCTTTCGTCATTGTTGACAATTAAAGTTTACATTATTGTTTAGTGGTTGAGACTCAGTTCTTGCTTTTGTTAAAGCGGATTACATGGAATCTTGCTGACACTCTCCTTTCTCTTTAGTAACGTAAGAGCATACGTCTTTTTGCATTGGATTCTCTAGAAGATGATGAGGTCCTTTTCACTGTTTGAAGGAGTGGTTTCTTCCTCACATGTCGTTTTAGCTTTTCCTTTTGTAGATTCTTTTTTATAGCAAAAACTACAATGATTATCGTGCTTTAACAGCTTGCATAGTTTATTATGGATTGCTTTACTAGTTGGGACCACATTTTTAAAGATTGCCTTTCTTTTTTGCCTTATTTTGAACAAGTTCATGCTTGTCATTAATCTTGCACTAGTGGATACTACCGAGATTTCATTGGAGAAGCCATCTGTCCATGTCTTCTTCATCTCTATCATTCTATCAAAGGTCTGGAGTAAAACCTTGAATCCTAGAGCTCTTCTTTCTTGGCTGAACTCAATTCCACAAAGAGATTTTTCAAAGTCCTGAAAAATTTGGTCTTCATTTGTTTCTACCTTGATCTTCTTGGACTAAATTCCAATTTGAACTATATGATAGTTGGGAAATATTGAGATTTCTCCTATTTTGGTGTTGTAGAGTAGATTTTGACAAATACTACCCCTTGAGCTTTGGTGCTAGTCTCGAAGTCTTTCACTCCTTGGGGTATAACTTCTAGAAGTGCTAAAACTTCTTCATTATTTTTTGAGAGATAAATATAGTTTATGGAACCGTAATTGAATAATTCTTTTATTGGTTTTGGGTTTGCACCTTGCATGAGATTAATTTTGAGATAAATCCCTTCATGGATAGGATGACAATTCTCGATGGATCTCATTAAATATGCCATTTTACAGACTCTGCGATATTCCTGCAGACATTCTTCACTCATTGTCATTTTTTACAAGGTGTCTATTATTGTAACTTTTTTTTCTTTCTTTCATGAGCAATTAGGTCAAAAGTTATGGCCTTCGGCATTTTGAATAGTTGACTGTTCAGCTTTAGATACTGATATTTCTGGGGGAAAGTATTTGACATAATAGTCAAATTTGCCTAAAGTTTCTCGAAGTAACCCTATTGAAGGATTACCTTATTCATATTTTTCTTTTAGCTCTTGTTTAGAGCTTTTCTTTGCCATCTAGCTAAATTCTCTTGAGCTGATTTCGACAGTAGTAATTACTTCGAAAATTATTAATTTTTCTATCAGCTCTTTGACTTCTTCAAGGGCATCTTGTCCCTTATTCAATAATTCATGGCCTTTAATAATTTTTTTCTTGGCTTTCATCCAAGAGGTT
This sequence comes from Rubroshorea leprosula, assembly GCA_020521535.1. Classification (NCBI taxonomy): domain Eukaryota; kingdom Viridiplantae; phylum Streptophyta; class Magnoliopsida; order Malvales; family Dipterocarpaceae; genus Rubroshorea; species Rubroshorea leprosula. The sequence continues at coordinate 54,840 of BPVZ01000284.1, read as the reverse complement.
ATGGCCCTCATCCATTATCTCTTGGCCTTCGATCATTTTTTCTTGGCATTCTCTTATTTTGGCTATTGCCTTCAATGAGTTTCTCCTAATCTTCAAGAATAAGGTCTTTTTCTTTATTCTGGAGTCTTAGGATCTCATCCATTAGCTCCTTCTCTGCCCAAGAAATCCGCAAGGCAATTATTAGTTCCTTTGACATGTTCAATTTCAAAATCATATTTGGCAAAGAAAGTTTGCCATCTATTTAGTCTTTTATATTCTGGTGTTAAAGGTAATTTGTTAAAAATAAATCCCTTAACTTGAGTATTGCCAATTTTGACCCTGGAATGTTTTGGTAATAAGAAGAAACTACACTTTTTTATCCCATTTTTAATAGCCAATAACTCTTTATGATTTGAATGATATCTAGTTTCTACATCTTTAAATGTACCACTAGTATATCCACAAACTTTTTCTTAAGAATTTTTCAAGGTTGCTCCCCAATAAAAATTTGAGACATCACATTCTAAAATTAATTTTTCATCATCTCTAGGCAATTGTAGTCTAGGAAGGTTTTTACAATGTCGTTTTATTCTTTTCACATGATTAGTGTGATAAGTTTCCCAGTGTTGATTTTCCTTTTTCCTGAGCAATTTTTGCAAAGGATGTCTTAATTGAGCTAAGTTTTGAACAAATTGCTCTGCATAGTTTAGTATTCCTAAAAACCTTTGAATTTGTTCCTTACATTTTAATTTATTTGGGAACATTGGAATCTTCTCACTTATGTGTTGCTGTAATTCTATTCCAGTGGAATCTATTGTTAATCCAAGGAATTCAATTTTGCTTTTACCTATCTCTACCTTCTTTTCAGAAAGTAATATTTTGTGTTTCTTGCATAAGTATGCAAATTTCTTAAGATGACATAAATGTTCTTCCTCATTATCAGAGTAGATTAATATATCTACATATCCTACACAAAATCTTTTAATGGATGAAAATACATTATAATTCTTCTTTGAAATATTTGAGGTGCATTTTTCAATCCAAAAGGCATTACTAGCCATTCATAGTGTCCTGTAGGAGCATTAAAAGCAATTAACAGAATACTTTTAGGAGTTAACTTAATATGCCAAAATCTTGATTTGCAATCAAATTTTGAATACATTCTCTTTCCTCTAATATTCTTGATTAGAGTTTCCTTATGTGGTAAAAAATAACCATCAAATTTAGTTTTACTATTAAGTGGTTTATAATTAACAACCATTCTAGCTTTTCCTCTTTTTATTTCATTATGATTTCTTACCATAAAGGCAGGGCTATTATGAGGACTTTTGAAGGCCTGTATAATCTTTTGGGTTATTAATTCTTGAATTTGCTTTTCAAATTCTTCTTTATCTTCAGGACTAAACCTCATTGGTTTAACTCTAATGATAGTTTTTGGATCTATTAATTCAGTGGTGGCATAAGTTTTATCAACCTCCCATTGTTTTGTAGGTTCTTCGCCATAGTTGCTTCTTAATTCTTTTGAAATAGATTCTAGAGTTATATCTTCTTGTGTTTTTAATGTTATTCCAAATGCTAATGCTAACATTGATTTTCTAATCTCTTTTGAGCGAGTTTTTCTATTGTCCTCACCACGTTGGTTGTGAAAATTTAATGGTTCTATTGTTCTAATATAAGCATTACATATTCTAGAGGCGTAAAGTCAATGACCATAAAGTGTATAAAATTTTACATATGATGCAGTTTGAATATACTGCTTGAATTGGCTTAGGAAATTGTTTCCTAATAGAATGTCATTCGCATGCTCATTACTTTCATAGATTTGAGGAATTATAACTTCTGTCCTACCAATTATGGTAGTAACTCTTTCTATTATTGTTTGATATTGAATAACGCTTCCATCTACATTGGTTAAGATGATTGCTTCCAATAATGCTTTGGAAATACATTGGTTTTGGCTAAACATATCCCAGATCTTGTATCTATAAAAGCATGAAAGAATTCTTTTTTTTGTATTCTTCATACTAGATTCCAATAGATATGTATACACTATAGATACTAGTTTTCATAGTATTTTGGTATAACTTCTTCTTTTCCACTTAGGGTAATCTTCAAGCGATGTTCTTGGACATTATAAGGTTGTATTGATGTTAAGAATATGTTTCCTAGCATCAATTCTATACTTGCAATCATTTCTATTTTAGCATGAGCTGTTATAGTGATTTCATGTTGTATCTAATTCTTATCTTCTTTTCGAAGAGGAACTCTAACATATTTATGCACTGTGGTCACTGCACCATTAAAGTTGAAATATGTATAAGGTTTAGTGAGTTCAATTCTTTGAGGGTGTGGGATCATATTTGTATGGATATGTGTTACTCCCACCCCAGTATTAATTAGGATGGAAATGTTATGCAATTGCTTTCCATCATAATAGTCTCCCTTTATTTTGAAATGTCTAGAGGGGATCTTTAAGGTATCTGATACCATTTCATGTTTAATACTAGTTATCCTTGTTAAGACTTCTTTATCTTTCTTAGGGTAGCTCAATGCACCTAAGTTTATACTATTCCTATGGCTTAGTTCAGGTTTTGTTCTAACTAGTAGTCTTCTTGACTCATATGCCATTAATCTAGGTTTTTCTCTTTCTCCTATTAGGAGTGGCTTTTCACTAATGTTTATTTCCCATTCTTTGGGTAGTTCTATTTCAGTGATCATCTCTGGTTTTTGAATTTATCATATTTCAGACAACATAAGATCTAATTCAATATATTCTTTATCTTTAAAAGGATTAGATTGATGACAATTGTTCAATACATAACTTATCATATAATAAATGTTGTATGGCATTGATCCATCTCTCATAAAATTTTCTCTAGCAAATTCATGTGCTAGACTTAGTGTTTTGTTGATATTTTGTATTGTTAAAATTCACAACATACTTTGGATATACATTGAACATGAGTTTTTGATAATTAAGGTTACATTGCACTAATCCTAGGATAACATCCTTTCTATCGTTAATTCTGTTATCTATTAAAGCTATCTTTATTGGGTGTCTATACCTTTTCTAAATGAGCTTTGGTAAGAATTGGAATTCCTCCTATATGGATAAATCTTATCCTTGATCTATCAGATTCTTTGATTTTTGACAATTTATATTCTATTTATGCCTTGATGAGTAGAGGTATATTTATTATTCTTATTGTATTCTTGATAGGAATGCTATATTCTTTGGTAGATATTCTGTAATAAACTATATCTTTCCTTTTAAAAGGATTACTTATAAAGGAACTTGACTTAAACCCCTTTTCCACTACAAGGTCCATTCCCTTCTATCTAATTCTTTTATACTTACTTTTATCGAATACAGTTATTTGATTGTATTCTCCATATCCTTCATATTCCTTGGAGTAAGCCTCTCCTTCTTCAACAATCAAATTCATTACTACTGGAAGTATCTAAACTCTCTACTTCATATATAGTTTCATTACTAGTTATAGAGCTAGTCTTTATTTCACTTAACTCTTCTTCATAAAGTTTTAGATTTTTAGTACTTTCTCTTTTGTATATTTTAGGACATTCATTTGCATATTGTCCTTCTTCTTTGCATAGCCAGCATGTAAAGTTCTTAGGATTCTTTTTATATTTTCTTGGTGTTTTTGTTTTCTTAAAATATCTTTTCTTCTTTCTAGAAAATTTGTTCTTATTAAACCTTTGTTTATTACTTCTTCTAATTTTAAATATTTTGTTTTTCTTTCTGTAGTTTGAATAATTACATCCCAACTTGATTGGATCACTATTTTTAGAACAGCATAACCCCTTTTTCATACTATTTCTTAATTTGTTATAGCTACAGGTTTCCATACACCGTTCATTTATTTTGGTTTTATCAAACCAGATCCTTAGGCCTAATGTATCGGTTTTATCTTCTACGTAGGTTCTATAGGCTTTTGCTAGCTTTATTCCCCAAGGATTAGGGATTTTTCCAAAAAATAATTCTCTTAGTCCTTTAGCCATTCCATGATTTAAGGCTTTATAATATTATTTCTGAAATGAATAGATGTATTGGTTTAGCTCGTAAAGATTACATAATTCTTAATTCTGCAGATTCTATACTGCTATTCTCCCAACTTTGGGTTCTTCTTTTCCTTGATTTTCTTCCCAATTTTCTCGTAAAAATTCTTTCCTTACACCTGATTCAAATCTAGTTATTATGTCTTGGATTGCTTCATTTTCATATACTTCTTCGAAAGCAAGATTTCCACTTATAATGGCATTACTTTCTTCTTCATCGAGACCAACAAACCAGTCATGAACTATTCTTTTAAAGGTTACTTCTATAAATCTAACCGCTTGTAAGGCATTCCAGTTTTTATTCACTATAGCTATCCAAGTGGCTTGTGCCTAGTCACTAATGACCTTCTCGAGGTCAATAACACAATCTAGATCTAGCAAAATGCCATTGGTACCAATAATTTGTTCTTTGACTCTAACTGGGTTTCAAGTTTAGATTGATTTCCAAATTTCTTTCTATCATATACTATTTTGTATATTTGATTTCTATTTCTTTTGTAACTTTGACCAATGCTAGATTCTACTCCTTGTTGTAATGGGAATTCTATTGGAGTTATATTAGGTTGCCTTTCATTGTTTTCTTCTTCACTTTCTTCTTCCATTTCTTCCTTTCCCTCTCTATAAGTATTCATTTCCATATATTTCAATTGTTTGGTAGTTATAGTAATCTGTTTACATAGATTGTCTAACCCTTCTACATTTTCTTCTTCTAGGAATCTTTGTTCCAATTCTTTCAACTTTTCTTCTTGAGTTTTTAACATAGAAAGTGTTATTCCCTTTGATTTAGATTTTCTGTAAAAATTTTTGAGATTATTTTAAATCTTTCATTTCTTTCTATAATATTTCTTCTACTACAGACTGATATTATAGTATCTTGTAGGTCCTTAAGCTGAGTTTGAATTCTATAAAAATTCTTATCTATATCACTTTCCAATTGAGGGATTATTCTATTATACATTTTTAAACTTTTATAGCAAACTTTTCAGCAACTGCTTTTAATATCTTAAGAATTTCTTTTATTTTGATCTATATATTTCTAACTCAAGAGATTTTGGTTTTCGAGTCTTTGATAAACCTTAATTCTTCTTTTATTTCTTTCAAATCTTTAGAAATTTTTATTCCATTTATCTTGTCTCTAATAGACTAAAATTCTTGTGAAAGAGATTTTCCCATTTCTTTAATTCTTCTTCAAGTATTTTTGTTGATAGTTTCTATTTCTAGAATCTTATCAACGATAATTATATCTTCACTATGGATTATGTTTTTACCCACAGTATTGAGTATATACATGTTAATCCAATTTATTTGTTCATTATTCATATTGATTTTAATAAATAAACTATTTCTCTTAATTTATTAATTTTTTTGTTTTATAAATTTAATCTGTCTATTATACAGTACTACTATAGAGTTTATTCTTCCATTTTCTTTTGTCAAGTCAACTAGGTGATTTTCTTTCATTTCTGCTAGGATTCTTTCTTCAGATTGAACCACTAGCTCAATTTGATGACAAATATTTAGTATTGTTCTTGTATTTGTGGCAATATCTCCCATACAGACTTTCTTGGGGTTTAACTATTATCTTATGTTTTACTTGAGGACTAATCCTGCAATTTTCAATTTTATCTAACGCCACTTAATGGCTCTAGTTACTCTAAGGGCTGATTTGCCACTGATTTCTGAGTATATGGGGTGTTTTGCCTCCGTTCTAGGTTGGAGGGCTTATATGCCACCATATTGTCAGAATAGGGGCTTTTTTGCACCTTATGCCAAAAAAAAAAAAAACTACAGGACCGTGTTCTCATCAAAAACAAAGACTCCCTGTAATGGTGGGAAATTGTAGGGATTCTATGGAATCTTAAAAGAAATTCCATTATATATGCTTCGAGAAGTATGACCCACCAATCAGACTATCTTAGGTTTTTTTAAGGAGTATCTTAAATAAAATCTTTGTAATTTTTAGAGGGTTTATGTGTTTCTTAAAGTAACCTATTAAAATGTAATAAATATATTTTTTTATAATTAATTTATATAAAAATAATAAAAATTAATTTTTATTTTAATATTATTATTACATAAATAATTTTAATTAATCAATTAATTAAATTTAAATTAATTTTTATTATTTTTATATAAATTAATTATTAAAAAATATATTTATTATACATTTATTTATATCTTAAAAGCACATGATAAAAAATTTTATTTTTAAATGAGAGTAATTTTTTTGAGTAAAATCTATTAAAAAGATATAAAGAACACTCCAACTATTTTAATGAGATTTTTAAAAAAAAATATGAGACATAATAACAACAATTTGCAGCTGAAGACAGACACCGCTTAAGGAAACAAAAATAATAGAGATAAGTTTTATTTTTTATTTTAAATTATATGTTAGAGGTGATCTTATTTTATTCCTTTACCAACCATTAACACTGTGTATAATTCAAACTCGCGATTCCTCGCGATTTCTTGCTTAACTAGAGGGAAACTTACTTTCAAGTGGCCATACATGTCGTCAACGACGACTTGAATTTTTATTAATGTCGGTAGTTGTAACAAGAATTGTTTTGTTTCCTTCGGTAAAACGAGATTAATAATATATAAATCGAAAGCCACAGCACAATTAAACCCAGTGAAGCAACATTCTCTGCTAGCTTCTCCATTCCAGCCATGAACAAAATTTTGGGTCTAATCTTTTTGGTTTGCATCCATGGAATCAAAGGTTGTTTTGAGGAGGAGAAGATGGCTCTTTTAGAATTCAAGGCCTTCGTTAAATCAGGAGGCCACGATGCTGACGACCTGCTTCCTTCATGGGTTAATCTTACTGACCCAAAGGATGACTGTTGTAAATGGGAGAGGGTCACCTGCGACCACTCCACAAAAGGCCATGTGATCGAGCTTACTCTCAACAACACTAGGCAGTTTGATATTTCTTCTTTTAGCATATATGATCACACAAATAGTTGGTATTTAAATGTTTCCTTGTTTCAGCCATTCAAGGAGCTAAGAATCCTCAATTTATCCTTCAATGTAATTACCGGTTGGATTCAGAGTAAAGGTACGCTTGTCTTATCTCTGTATTTCGACTTCCAAAAACCTTCAGTATGTCCATTCACTTCGACCCCCATTTTTTTTATTCCACTATGTTAGGGCAACTTCAATTAGTTTGCCCATACTTTAACATTAATTTCATTGATATTAAAAATATACCCCTTAATGTACCAAAAAAAAAAATATACCCCTTAAATTTCTCTGTCTTCCTTGTCCACATACAAATTACATGTTCTGCTTTCCTTTCCGTTCAATATGTTTGGAATCTGTCGACATTTACAGGCCCTCTTTTCAATTATTAAACGAAGTTTTTGTCCCCGTCACCACCACACACATACACGAAAAAGAAAAAAAAAAAAAAAAACTTTTGCCGTCCAAGATCCCAGTTGCCGGAGAAGGTGAATTCTTGAGCCTGTTTCGCGTTAGGGAAATAGAGGAGAGCGCACAAAATTCTTTTATGTGAATAAAAAAAATTAAAGTGGAGGAGAGAAAAGAAATTTTTATATGTTCTTTATTCATTTTGGAAAAATGATTAGTATACATTGGGTTCATATTCTTTTTGATACCATCTATTTTAGTAATTAAAAAAATATAAATATAATTAATTTAATTAATTTTTATATTTTATATGTATAATTGTATTTTTAAATTAATTTATTTTTAATTGTAAACAAAAAATAATAATTTTTTAAATAAATATATTATATAATATATTAAATTAAAATGTGTACTAATAAGTATCATTCATTTTAATATATTAAATTAGAAGAAAGAAATGTCTATTCCTTTCCCTTTATTTCCCTCGAAGCAAACAAATCCTAATCGTATGTATGATTGGGAAGGGCAGTTTCCCTCTCAACTTTTACATTGATAAGATTATTTACATATTTTTACACTTTAATATTATAACAAAATAAGAGTAAAAATAAGATTTTTAACCTTTATTTTTCATGAAACAATTTCCAATTAATAAACTTTTTTTTCTACACTTTGTAAAAAAAAAAAAAGTTTCCTCATTAATTTCTATGTCTGGCATTGAGAAAAGATTAA
>BPVZ01000283.1:21460-51356 GCA_020521535.1 Rubroshorea leprosula | reverse complement strand
CTGATTTAGCTTTCCTGGAGTTTAGAAATCCCTTGTCGTGCTGTGGGTCTCATTGTTCTCTTTGGGGTTCTCATCAACTAGAAATTCCCATTTTGGGTAATTCTTCCATCCATACGAAATTCCATCTTTGGGAGGGTACTTGAGTGCAGTCTACAAATATAAAATCTACCCAAGATTTTGGAAGATTCCCCAAGCAAAATGCAATCTTTTTCAACAGTTCCCAACACAGTGTAACTTGTGCAACCACCTTTGTAATAAATACAGCTACAACTTGTTGATGGAGACGAAATTAGCATCTTTAGTTAGTTTTCAATAGGATTTTGAGCTTTCAGTTAGCATCAAATGGTTTGGTTTTGGGGATCAGGTCCTTTTCTACGTCTTCGCTACCTAACCCTTTTTGGCAAAGTCGAGTAACATCGCCAACGCTAAGCTTCGTTGGTATGAATATCTTGTTTCGCCAGATGGGCAACGTTCACCCATCCATGCTTGCCAAGCCACTACTCTTACAGTTTATCCTAAGTAATTCCTATGGGCTTGGATTCATGGGCTTGTGTTCATCTGTAATGAAAGCAAAATATAAATGAGTATATATTCGAATATTTAATTGTAAAATATATGGATATGTGCAACGAATAAAGGTATTCCCTTGTGTATTAAAAGGGATGATGTGGATGAATGTCTGTTACACCCTTTTGTCTACTTGCCATGGCAAACACATGTATAATGTTGCTGTATATAGCTGGCATTATGCCAAGATAAAGAATGAACTATATGGATGTGTGTTGTGATATCGTTGTCCCGAGTCAAGCACTGCTGGTCGATGATATCTATCAACACATAAAACACAAAAGAAATATGTTATGAGTCAAGATTACCGACAACCGATAATTTTGTCCCTTTGTGTGAAAGAATAATGATGCACATGGCCACCAGCCATGTAAGTATCATAGAGTCAACCATGAATAGCTTCCCCATAGCCAGAGAAGCAACAATGGCTAGCTTTGCTCATGGCTCGAGCATGAATTGTGTGGAATTGGAAGAGCACTCCTACTAATTGCCAAGTCACAGAGGGGTAAATCTCACCAAGTCAAACTCTGCCATAGTGATGAATATGTGATAGAGAGATATTGAGTTGTTTCCATGGAAGGGGGACGCCAACCACATCCACGGCCTCTAATACGACAAGGTATGATACCATTGACAAACATTAGCCCTTCTTACTGTACCTACACTGTCAGAGGGTGGTCCTAGTTGTTGCCTGTCGAGCACTGTACCACCATGCATGAGCGACCACCAAGAGACTACTTGATGGATTTTTATCATTGAAGAGTAGCCATCCCATTCAATCACAAGGTTACAATTGTTATCGGCCTCACGCTAATCGTACAGAGTTGCATTGACTCTTTGTCTGTTTCTAGGAGCCGATGAGATGAAGCATGTAGCAATCTGACCCTTTATCCATTGTTAGGAGCCAGTGTAATGAAATATGTAAAGATATGTAGCCTTTTACCCATTGCTGAAGGCTAAATGAGATAGCAAATCTGGCCCTTTGTCTGTCATTGGGAATTGTGTAGATATAACATGTTGTCCATTAATATGAGCTAAAAGATGTAACTGTGAATATCATTGTGAAAGACATGACTGTAAAAAACACCCAGCCATGTTGTAGAGATAGATATAGCGATTTGCCATGTATATTGAAATAGATGCTAGAATGGGTTACAGCTACAATATTTCCAACAAAGTTGATGAACACTGCTCCTAACAATGTTGACTGTTATAGCAATCAGCAAAAAATAGAAATTGCATGTCTGATGTGGAAAATAGATTATGTGGGTCCTTGCTAATGTGGAGCCGCATGCGTCATCAATTTCAAAGCCATACAAATTCATCTCTCAACATTATTAAATTAAAATAAATACACATAATAGTCAAATTACATCAATACCCTCATAATCATCTCTTCCCTCCTTCTTCCATCCTCCTTCCTCCTCTGTCATGATAAAATCCTTACAATTCTGATTTGTTCTCTTTTTCAAATAGAATCCCCACAATTTAGGTTTGAACTTATTTTCTCTTCTCCTTCACGTAAACTAGAACTCATCCTTTCCTCTTCTCTACTAAGACTAGAACCAAAACTAGGCTTTCTCTATCCTTTGTTTGTACCAGACTTTCTCTGTTCCTCCTGCACTACATCTAGCTACAAAATCACGCTAAGTTGAGAAAGGTAACTAGATCTACAAGTATTTTTGCTCATTTTGTGGGTATTTTTGAGAGAGAGTCGACATGGGAAAAAGGGAAGAAATTTGAGAACCCAAATATGGATCCATCTTCATTCAACTATGCCTCTCTCTTCTTTTCTCTTTCTTTATTTTATTTCCCATTCATTCTCATTTCCTTCTTATCCTTTCTCTTTCTTTGTTGGTTGTCATTGGGCTTAGGTATCTAGGCATGGGATGTTTTATGTGGCCGTTGTCGATGTCAGTAGAAGGGAGTGGGTACATTTTGTGCTATGAAGATTTTGAGGAAAATTTTGTAGTGAAATTAAATTTGTAGAGGAATGTGTAGCATAAGTTTATTGGAAATATTTTTCTTTGTAGAGGAATGAGAATAATAGAATCCAAAGGGTCTTTCTCAAACTCACCCACCCTGTCATCATCCACCTTTGTTTTTAACCACAACCCAAAAACTTACTTCAATCCTTCATAATTCTGCAAACCCTCAATACAAATTGCAACATTTTTCAATTACTCTCCTTTTTTATGATTACCACCAAGAAAATTAAGAAAATTTCATAGTACTATTTCTCATTTTACTCGTCTATTGATTCTCACCTACAATGAAAAAAAAAAAAAAGTTGCAAAAGCCAAGCTTGACATGAAGTTATGGATCAGAAGTCTATTAAAAATCTAGTGGGAAAAAGAGTGATTGTTAAAGAGAGGAAAGTATGGAAGGGAGAATAGAAAGATTGATGTTAGATTAAAGTTTAGAATTGGCTTTCCAATTATCAGGGAGCAAGATCAAGATTGGTTTGGGAAGAGAGTGATGAAGATAGGGATGGAAATGCATGCAAGGGGGAAGATAAATATATTCTCAAATTTTAATTTTTAAATAAATAAAAGTAGTGACTAATGATTTGGTTGAGGTTAAGGGTGTAAACAAGTTCCCATCAAATATTTAAATGTATAAATGATGTGGCAAAACAAAAGAGAGGCTGCTAAAATGGAGAGTGCTGGAGCGAGTGCTACTAGCACTCCTCCTTATAGAGGAGTCCCTATGTATCACATCTTATACATTAATTAATTAATTAATTAAAATTATTAACGGTTAAGGCCAACTATAGTTTGCGTACTTTGTGAAAATGTTCATTACCATCCCTCTACTATCCTTTTTTTGTTGGTTAAATACCCTTTTTAGTTCCTCTACTATAGGAAAAAGCCCATTTTTAGTCTCTCTATTGAAAAAATCCCCTTTTTTGTCCTTATTGTTCACAAATCCGGCCCCTTTTTGGTCATTCCGTTAATTTTTGCTTACATGGCATGTTAACTTAACTAGAACAGCTGACGTGGGTATGCAACGTGTAAAATATGTTTATGTGGACTCCACGTCACCCTCCACGTCACCCCCACTTCCTTCAGCCTTTTTTTTTTGGTCTTTTTTTCCTTTTACCTTCAGGCAAACCCAGCTCGCTGGTTTGTGATGAACCCAGGCGCCTGGGTTCATTGCGAACCCAGGATGAACCCAGCTCGCGCGACTGGGTTCATGACTGGGTTGGCAATGAACACAGCTCGTGTGATTGGGTTGGCAATGAACCCAGCTCACGCCTGGGTTCGCGACATACCCAGGCACAAGCTGGGTTCTCAATCTTTGCCAAGTCGCGAACCTAGGCGCAGCTGGGTTCTCAATCCCTACCAAAAAAAAGAAAGCATGTTCTTCTCAAATAAATAGCTCTAGAAACATCCAACAACAGAAGCAGAAATGATTCAAATGAACCCAACAGCAGCAAAAATTTCACTACAATTACAATGTCATTATCATTCCAAACCAAATCCATCCATATCGAAACCAATCAACTACTACGTCCTCCCCACTGATCTAGAACACGAGCTCACAAAAAAACGAAAGACATGAGAATGAACAAAGAAAAGGAAAGCAGGATTGACCAGGTCCTGGGTTCGTCGCGAATCCACACTCGGTTTGTCGCGATGAACCCTGCTTGTGGGTTCGTGACGAACCCAGGAGCTAGATTCATCGCGACGAACCCAGGCTCCTGGGTTCGTCACGAATCCACGCTGGGTTCGTTGCGATGAACCTTGCTCGTGGGTTCGCGACGAACCCAGGAGCTAGATTCATTGCGACGAACCCAGGTTCCTGGGTTCGTCGCGAATCCATGCTGGGTTCATCGCGACGAACCCAAGGTTTGTGACGAACCCAAGAGCTGGGTTCATCACGAGGAACCCACGCTCCTAGGTTCTTCGCTAATCCACGCTGGGTTCGTCGCGATGAACCTGATTGTGGGTTCGTTCGCCTAAAGGTAAGAAAAAAAGGAAAAAAAAAGAAAAGAAAAAAAAGGCTGAAGGAAGGAGAGGATGGGAGAAGAAAATGAGGGTAAATTGGTAATTAAAGATAAAAAATTTGACCATGTCATAGGGTTTTGCCAGATGGATTTCACACGTCATTTAAGTAAAGAAAAAAAATAAAATGTTTCGTTAATTAACCTGCCACATCAGCCAAAATTTAATGGAAGGACTAAAAATGGGTCGGATTTGTGAACAGTAATGACCAAAAAGGGATTTTTTCGGTATAGGGACTAAAAAGGGGCTTTTTCCTATAGTAGAGGGACCAAAAAAGATATTTAACCTTTTTTGTTCAATGTCATCCTTAATTGGATGCCATCCATTTTGTTGTTAACTTTGACTATTAATTGCCTAATGGTCAAATATTCAACTTTTGTTTATGAATTTTTCTAAGAGCACATATTAATGATACTTTTTTGTAATAAATTTGCATAAGAAAATATAAAACTAAACATTAATTTTAGTGTTATTGTCACGTAAATAAATTTAATTAGACAATTGATAAATTAAATATTACTTTTTATTTTTTAAAAACTTTTAACCGATATGCTAAAGACACAAATTAAAATAACCATTAAGACACAAATTAGAATAACCCTTTGTCTATTAATTTTTTATCCACCTAGTGAGACTAGTCGGACTAGTGGGACCAATTTCTTTATTTTTTTTAGTTCTGTATTATTCTTTCTGGCTTTGGCACTTAAATTAATGAAATCTATTAATTCCCTGTTAAAATTGGAATAAAATAGTTATAGGATTACTCCTTAAAAATTAAAAATGTAACAATTTAATTCTAAAAGTTCAAAAACTATAAAAATTAGTAAATTAAAAAGAATTAATAAATGACTTTTTCAGATATACTAAAACATATACTAAAACAGTATTAGATATTTATAATCAAATAGAACGATTAACTTAATTTGGAGAAAGAATTTTGACTCAAATTAAGGAAAATTTATTAACTGAATTAAGATAGAAAATTTAAGAAACTAGAAAAATATAGCCAAGAAATTTTTTTTAATCTTAATTAGATTTCTTTAATTAGATTGAGTTAATCACTCGATCTAATTGTAAATATCTAACATTGTTCTCATATATATATGATAAAGTTATTTATTAATTATTTTAAAGTTATTAATTTTTTTATTTTTTAAACTTTTGGAATTAAATTGTTACATTTTTAATTTTTGATAATTGGTCTTATAAATATTTTTTTTATTTTAATAGAGAGTTAACAAATTCTGTTAATGGATAAAAAATTAATTAACAAAAGTTAAATGTTTGACTATTCAACAATTAATAGTCAAAGTTAACAACAAAATGGATGGCATCCAATTAAGGATGACATCTAACAAAAAAAGAGTATTAGAGGAATGACATTGAACATTTCCTTAGTAGAGGGATGGTAATGAACATTTTCACAAAGTACGAGGACTACAGTTGGCATTAACTCAATTATCAACCATGCCTTGCTGGAATCTAAAACTTCGGCCCGACTGGATTTTAGTAAGATAGTCGAACACCCGTATTGGGAGGCCCAGCCTGTGAAAAGGGGCCTATCTTGTTCACTAAATAAAATCCTTTCGCAGAAAAAAATCCCCTCTTTCAAGCTCAAACTGTAGAGCGCAGGGAAGAGGGTGATGCTGCTGCTGGTGCAGATCTGTTTCTGGTGTAGATCTGTTCGTGGAGATGGTAAAGTACAGAGGCTCTTCCCTCATGAGAACCTCTTCGACAACCAAATTCCTCTCTCGTATGAAATCTCTCAAGAAAATTGCTCTTCACGTTGTCGTCCTTTTGGCCTTTTCAATCTTGGTTTTCGTCTTCAAAACTCAGAGCATTTTGGAAGAGGTGCTTCTACTCTCCCGGTCCCAGGAATCTGAGTCTGAGTCTCAACATTTGCAGGTTGGTATTGCGTATGTTTTCATTCTGTTGCTAATGTTTTCGTATGTTTTCATACTATGAGTTCATTAAATCGTGTCAAAGTAAATGTAAATCGGCATTAAGCTCGCTTTTTTTTTTTTTTTTTGAATTTTCTATTGCAGCTTTGCACAATTAATTAATATATAGAAAAAATAAAAATTAACTTTTGTTTTATCGACCTGAATTAAAACAGTCATATTAAATATAAAGTTTACTTTCATAATTTTCCATATAAAGGGGCTTTTATTATTTATCACAAGTTATACAGTAAACCGGTAGTGTGGAGACCTTCCCTGATTTCTGTGAATGGGCAGTTGTAGATGAGCTTGAAAATGCTTTTATTCCTTAAAGTTTGTATTTTCAGGGTTCTGATATTCGTTTGTAAATGTGGCCCATCATTTTGTTTGTTGTTAAAGTTTTTTTTGGTGTAGCCAACAGGATTTGGATTGACCAATTACCCAAAAAGAGATTACTTTTAAGTGTGTCAGGAACTATATTGTGTTTATGTAATCCCAACTGTCTTTGATACCATACTTGGCAGTTTTCATGAGAGTACCTATAGAAGTAAATGGGAATGGGCTGACAATTCAACCTCACGCCATGCCTAGGAATGCTTAATTGTGCCTAATCCCCTGGGCTCAGTTAGGAAAAAACTGAATGATGATGTTGTATTAAAGAAAATAAAAGGCCAAATGAAACTAAAAATAGAAGGGAATGAATTAGGGTTTGTATGTTTGTTTGCAATTGCTGCATTGCATATCTTCTTGTTTGAGAGTAGGGTTGGGACCAACCAGAGTGTCAGAGATTAGTGTATAACTCGTGAACTCAGTGCCAACTGCAAGTGCAATCTAAACAAGATAAATCTTCTTGTTTGAGTTTGATCATTTTTTTTATTGAATTACAAGCATTCAACCTGTTAGATATAATTTTATCATTATCTTAAAATGAGCTTAAAGTGGCACTGCATGCATGCTTGGACTGTTGGACTGAGTAATAATTGTTTTGGAGGACTGCATTCCTCTTGCCTCAAAAGCATTAGACTTGAGCAATTAATTCAGACTATTAATGAGAAAAAATATTTAAGTTGTTTTTTCTTTTTCTTTTTTTTTTTTCTGTGCTAATTTTTATTTTTTCTTAATTTTTTTCATTTGTTCCTATCTTTTGGCATCTTTTTTTTAAAAGAAAAGAAAAACGAAAAGAAAAATGTCTAGGTGCCCTAGGACTAGGCAGTGCCCCAATGCCTCACTAGTGCCTACTGTTTTTCACAACACTAGTGTGAATTATTTTTCCAATTTCTTAATCTAAAATCTGTAATGAGTATTTATATTATGATTAATCTTCAGAAGCTTTTGTAGACACTATTGTCATTTACATTACTTGCTTTGGAATATAATGAGGGTTTGAGAAAACTAGTATCTATAAATATAATTGGGCTACATCGTTCTTTGCAGGCATCTGTGGGAAAACTTTGGGATGCTCCCTTTAGTAATGGTTTACATCCATGTATCAAGCTCTCTGCCAAGTACGAAGGTAAATGCTGCAATCTTTTAGGGTAATATTCTTTTAGAATTGAATACAAGATCCTTCTACCCATCCCTATAATCATAGGAAAGCCACTTTTGATTTTTGTGTGTCAAGCATTGGCCCCCTTTATGTGCTATTTATCATGGATCTCATTTCAGTTCTGGTGTTTATTTTTATCTCTTTTGCTTTTATTTAAATCTTCTCTTCTCTAAGGCATGGTTCTCATTTCAGTTATGCCATCTGCCCTAGGATCTAACCGGTTTCTAACTGTGAGAAGCAATGGTGGATTGAATCAAATGCGTGCTGGTGTAAGTAACCAATTTTTTATTTACTTTCTTGTTTTATTTCACCGAATTTATTAATATGTGCAATGCAATTACATGCAGAGTTTTCTTCGTTGTTTTAAATCTGTGGTAATATCTATTTTTACTTTGTTTTACTTGTGATTTTTTAGAAAACGGTTTGGAGAATAATCCTTAGTGTCTTTTAAAGTTGAAGTGCATGAGGAAGCATCTATATGTACACACACATATGGTGAACTGGCCACAATGATAAATTTACCCCTTTGAACTCTTAACACTTAGAAATATACTTGACCCTAGAACCACCCAAGAGCTTTGTGAAGAAATCAACAAGTTGATCCACAAATCTCACTAACTTGGTTATTACATTTTAGCAATCTTGTTCTATAAGACGACAATCTACTTCAATATGTTTAGTTCTCTTGATACACTAGAGTGGAATCAATATGAATAGCTGTGGGTTATAACATGCAAGGTTATTACTACTTAAAACCAAGTTCCTCGAGTGAGTTTTGCATCCAAATCATCTTATGAGTAATATTTAGAATTACTAGGAAACCCCAAAAAAGTCACTATCCCATGATTGGAGTGTTTAGCGGTTTAGATCCAAGCATCCCTGTCTCAAATATCTAATCAAGAACATATTTTCTTAAAGGATATCAGGATGGTAGCATATAATTAAGCAATTTCAATACTGAAGAAATATTTCAACCATCCTAGATCTGTGGTTTGAAACTTGCTTTGGAGAGAAGGTTTCAAATCATGTACCCTCTTTGTCATCCCAATTAGGACAATAATTCCAAAATAAACAATTGGCAACCCTTTGCTAACTTTTTTGTAAGTGTGCCTAGAAAACACTAAATGATCAGGTTTTTGCAGACTAAATTCCATAGCTACTTGGCTAGACCATCCAAACCAGGCACTAGATTCATATGTATGAAAGTATTTTTGACATTTAATTGATATAATGACTAATGGAAAGTAGCAGTTAAAGAAAGAAAGAAATAACCTAGCTAAGTTCAGCAACTGAGAAGATCTAAGAATAATCAATGCTACAAACTTGTGTATCCCTTAGCCACTAAATGAGCTTTTAATTAATAGAGCCATCAAGATGTACTTTTCACTATATACACCTATGTACAACTTATAGCCAATTTACCAGGGGGATGATTCCAAGTTTCATTAATCTACAAGGCACACATCTTCATCCATGGTAGCTTGCCAACAGGATGAGCGAAGGCTTTAGAAAGAGTGCTAGGAGTAAAGACAAACTACAAGAGGTAACAAATGAGTAGTAGGAAGGTGCAAAAGCATTGTAGGAAGCAAATTTACAGATAATATGCACTTATCAACCTTTTTTTCTCCCACTTATAACTATATTCTCAATTATCATGGTTTTTCCCCCTAATCTAGAAGTGAGATATTAAAAAAAAACTCAAAATTTACTCTTTCTTCTGTAGAATCAATTACAAAACAACATATCCCATCTTGTTGGACTCTAGCATATCCATTCCCCCACTGATGCTGTCACCTCCTTTTGTTCTAGTCACTTTTCTTCTTGGTTAAAACCCAAAACTAAGATGACTAAAATTGATAAAACCTAAAATGTTTCAATTTGGTGTTCGGTGAATAATAGGAAATGGAAATTTTAGTTAACCAGCTTCTTGATTTGGGTTGTGATGAAACCGCCCAACAACTACCCTTAAGACATACCAATTTGGTAGATCTAGATCATGGATACTTTCGGGTTGAGTTGCAAAAAAATCTATGGAGAGATTACATGGAGGGAGGCATGGGTAAAGGAATAGAGTCAACAAGATAAGAAAGTTGACTATGGGGTGTTTGGTATAGTAGTTTGAAAGTACTAGTTTTGTCAAATAAATTAAAATAAAAAATTTTATTCATTGGATTAGACAAAACTGTTAGTTACTAGTTTCAGCTGCCATGCCAAACACCCTTAGGACTATTGTAAGAGAAAGTACTTCTAAAGAATGTGACCTCAGTATCCCTTTTGAGAACTAGAATACCTAGATACACTTCACCAAAATCAGGAATCCACAAATTTGAGGTGTTTTTACTAGAAGAACATGAAATACAAGAAACTAAAATACTTCCTTTAGTGCCAGAGACGTGGGAAGAGAATCTTGTGTGAAGAAACTTGGAATGCTCATCTTTTGATATGGGGATTGTCCTGTGAATTCTGGTAGTAATACCAGAAACAAAACGGCTGGCAGAACAAAGAGTAGAAAAATTTATGGCCACAGGGCACAATGTGGGGTGGACAACCAACCAAATTCCAACATGTCTCTTGAAAATGTCTGTCCAGTGAGTGTATTTAAGAGGTGGGCCTCAACCACCATGAGTAACTTTACCATCAGACACTTAGGCAGCTAATGCTGACCAATTTTTTGATATCAACTCTAGAATTGTCCTTAGGAAGCTCCAGTTTCAAATTTGCCAAGAAGTTAAGTACCACAACTTGTTCTCTACAGTTCTCCATATTAACAATTCAAACCATTCAATTCCTCATGAACATGCCTGCGATGAGCATTCTGTAGATCAATCACCTTATTGTAATTTGTAATTGGAAACATTCTAAGGACAAGTCATACACTTGTGTCAAATTACCAGAAAAAGTTCTTGGACATAATCCTAACTCTCTTAACAACTCTAAAGGTGTGTTACATATCAGTGATTGGTGCCTTCATAGAGTTCTAAGAATTTGGGCTGGTTCAGCAGAGCTTAACTGCAAACTTGCTTTATAAGTAAGTTCTTCTCTCATAAATTTAAAAATCTGCTGGAGAGAAAATTTTGAATTTAGCTTTTAATGTAATCCATTCTTCCTTTGCATCATCTTTTGGGAGCACTTTCTTTAATATCATTCTTTTTACCCTGACTGAGGAGATAAGCCTCTATTGCTCTAGACCACTGATTAAGTTACTTCCATTTAACTTTGGGTTACACTATGAGGATTTAAAAAATGAGGTTACAGCTTATTTGGCATCCATATTCAGTATTCACAAAAATACAACTAAGTTAACTCACTTTCATTACTAATTGATAGTCAAGTTGTAGAACTCAAAAGCATGAAGACCACATGCCAGGATATAAACAGACCACTTCTATCAATTAAAATCCACACACATATCACTTGAGATCATAGAAGAAAACAAAGGTAACAGAGTGTCGATTAGCAGAACAGGAACCATCAACATGTGAAATCTCAATTCATTTAGGAAACGAATTGATCGAACATTGGGTGACTTGCCCACCGTTAGAGTTAGTTAATCACATTGGTGGTCAGTGCTCACCAAATCTGGAACTTAGAAGTGACTGCAGCAGGCCTTTAAACTTTAAATTGATAATGTTGGAGCAGGAATACTCCAAAATTGTTTTGGAGCTTTGAAATAGGAAGGGTTGATTTAGGGCTTTAAAATATGAATGGAAGCACACCTTTTTGTGATGGTGAAAATGAAATGGCTGGATTCCTTCTAGGGTTTAAAGGGAGGTTTTGATACCATGTGATTTTCTAGAAAAAAGGCATGGAGTATTCTTATCATCTTCTGAAGTTGAAGACACATTTCTTTATATATAGTGAACAAGCCACAATGATAAATATTATCCATAATGAACTCTAACAATTGTTAACCTAAAAAATCTCAGTGTTGATTAACATGTGACCCATTTGAGAATCTCACATATCTTCCTTTTTCCTTCTTTTTTTTTTCTTTTTTCTGTGGGTTTGTTGGTTGTTCAGATTCACTGTTGTTGCATTTTTGCATGCAGGTTTCAAGTATTATGCTTTATTCATTTGCCAAACTGTTTCATATACCAGACTAACTGTTGTCTTCTTGTAGATATCAGATATGGTGGCTGTGGCACACATAATGAATGCCACCTTAGTGATTCCTCAAATGGATAAGCGTTCCTTTTGGCAAGACTCAAGGTATTCTCAAAATTTTCTGGTTTGAGTAGAGCAAACCTGTAATTCTTTCATTCTTATATCTTAATGTATATATATTTTTTATTTTATTTGTATTCCATCATTCACTGTGTGTTCTCTTATCATGCCACTGCCATTCAGTACATTTTCTGATATATTTGATGAGCTTCATTTCATCACAACATTACAAGGAGATGTGAGGATTGTTAAAGAGCTTCCCAAGGATTTGGAGTCTATTCCTCGGGTGCGGAAGCACTTTACTTCCTGGTCTGGCATGGGTTACTACAAAGAGATGACACAGCTGTGGAAGGACTATCAGGTATGTAAAACATTGTTGTTGAGTTCCAAGTCCAATTGGGTTGTTTTAGAGCAAGGGCCTTATTTAGTTCCTATTCTCAACAACTAAGATATTGTTTGAGTTTTAGGTTGCATCATACTACCTCTGTCCAACTTTAGTTTTCACATATATTTTTGTTGGCACAATTACATAGATATGCATTCAATATCGCTTGAAATTTTTATTTTGCTCTTAAGAGTTCTTTTACCAACCAAGTCTCCCCTCTTCATTTATTGAGTCTTTTAATAGGGATAAGGTTGGAATGAAAGGATGCATTTATTGCACCTTTTCACCATTAATTTACATGGAAAAAATAAAAGTTGACTTTAGTTTTATGAACCATCCAATTAAATCGTGGCATTGGTGATGAAAATAAAGTTTACTTTTGTAATTTTCCATACAAATTATGGTGAAAATGTGCAATAAATGCACTCTTAGCCTCTGCCCTAAGGGCACAGGTTAGAAAAACCTTTAAATATATCCTTGAAATTGTAAGTGGTCACTGGGGCTTCCTGAATTCAAGGTTTATAAGTCTCTTCATGCTGAATTCACCTAAAACTGAATAAACACTTGCTTATATTTGTATGTTTCTCGATTATCAGATCTTGGTTGCTTGATCAGGGAAACATTAGAAACAAGAATGCTCATTGAGTTACATTCTGCAGGTGATACATGTTCCTAAATCTGATTCTCGACTTGCAAACAATGATCTACCTCCTGACATACAGAGGTTGAGATGCCGTGCAATGTATCATGCACTCCGCTTCTCTGCCCCAATTGAAAGCTTAGGAAAGGTGAATTTCTATTCTTTAGTATTATGTCCTTCTGTTATAGTCTATGTGTGACTTGGTATTTTCAAAAAAAGTCCTGCTGTTCTAGATCTAGACTTCTAGTCAGCCATTGACAGATCTGAATTAACAAAGCCTGGAATGTTGAATATACTAGTATTTCTGGGATTTCTGTGTCAATTTCAATCTCTATGGAATTCAAAAAGGAAATACAAATTTGCAGTGTCCAAGGGCAAGCGGAATCCTTTCCAATTATGTAACAGTGTTAGTGCTTAAACTAGGGGTAGCTCTGCCATGCCCTACCACAGCAGCTGATATTGCCCTGCCAGTTTTGGCATTTTAACAAGTGGCAGGCACATCCATTCGATACTGGTAATTACCTATAGCTCAGCGAGATGGTGATGGTAGAGGTTCCATTGATGCAATTGTCTTGGAAAGATCCCAATTTGCCAAAGCCTACTGGCCCTTTTTTTTTTTTTTTTTAATTCTTGAATAATTTTAATATTTCTAAGCTTCTAATCAAAACAGAAAAATAAATAGTAAGTGTGAAACCCTAAACTCATTTCTTATTTCTATCTACTCTGCCACTTTGCCTCTCCCCTTTCTTTGATTTGCTTCTTTGTCACCTATCTACTTCCACTTGCCTGCCTCTTGGTTCTTTCTTGCTTCTGATCCACACTCCAATGTCTTCCACCCACCGCAAGCCTCTGTAACCCCAGAGTTTTTGCCTTTCTGGTAATCTGTCTACCTTTTTCCCTTTCGCCCCATGCCTTTTTTCTGCCTCACACAATTTCTATCCTCTGTTCCAGTGAACAAAAGATTTGTAAGGTCTCCATGACACCACAGCAGCCACACTCACCTTGGATTGCTTTTCTCTGTGCTTTTCTTTCTCATCTCTGTATTGGTTCTTATTTGCATTTTCTTTTCTTTTTTTTTCCCATTTTAGATTTTTTTTGTAGTTAAGGTTCTGTTCGTTTTAGTTGTTGGACTAGTTGATAGTTGAAAGTGGATACCCACTGTTACTTGTTATTTATAATTCAAACACTATGGGCCATTAGTTATCAGCTAGTAGCTATAGCCTGTAGGTGGTATGAAATAGCTAAACCAAATAGGGCCTAAATGATGGTTAATTACTTTTATTGCAAAAAGGGCTAGGTGATGTTGGGTGTTTGGTCACCACCTAGCCTAAGGCTAACCACTCTAGGCATTTTTCCTTTCAAAAAATGCCAAAATTAATCAGAAAATCTAAAAAAAAGGAGAAAAGTCCAGCTTCACCCCCTAGGGCATAGGTGAGGCGCAGCAGAGCACCATGTAGCGCATAAGGTGCTGCCTAGGTGCACTGTTTGCAACACTGATTTTTAAATTGCAACTAATTTTGTTTTGGGTTGATTATGCTTTTCATAGGAATTTTCATTGATATATTTTTAGTATTTTGACAGAAATTGGAACTGTACCAATATTAACATTTCATTGCCCAAGTTTTTGGTAGGTCACCAAATACTAGAAAAATGTTTCAGCAACTGAGGAATTCACTGGTATGGTATCCTGCGCTGCTGGTGCCCACCTCTACTAAAAACAAATCCATTTAGCATATTGCTATGGCCTAATAAATACTGATAAAGTTTCCTTTCAATATTTTATGCATGTAAGAGGTCTCCTATGGGGTGCTTCAAGTCAAATTAGGTTCTGAGACAGTAAATAAGGATAATGTTTTCTTTCAACATTTTATATGCATGTAAGAGGTCTCCTATGGGGTGCTTCAAGTCAAATCGGGTTCTGAGACAATAAATAAGGATAATGTTTTCTTTCAACATTTTATATGCATTTAAGAGGTCTCCTATGGGGCTTCATGTTAAATTAAGTTTTGAGAATGCATGATGGTGACACCACAGAAGCTGGTGGAACGGCTCAGATCGCATCGAGGAAGATATATTGCACTTCACTTAAGATATGAGAAAGACATGCTTGCTTTTACTGGCTGTACTTATGGTTTGACTGATTCAGAATCTGAAGAGTTGAGAATAATGAGGTGAGGATTTATCCTTTGATATGCATGAATTTGCTTGCAAGACTAAGCCTAAGCAAACTATCTAGCCTCTGTTGGATCAACTAATCTTCTTTATCTACAGTGCACATATAGAACTCTAACCTTGGCATCTGTGTTACAATTGTGGATAGTGGCAAATGGTGGAAAGGCCAAAATCTGCTTTGATAGTGTCAATAGCAGCCATTTAAAAAAAAAAAAAGTAATTTAATAAATAAAATAAGAGACAAAACTAGTAAGAAAAAGGAATAAAATGACATGATATCTTATTAGCTTATAAAAATGATCAAAATTCACACAGAACAATAAAAAGGGTTAATAGCTTATTAATCTTAATCTTAACAGCTTCTAATCAACAATAAAAAAGTAACAGAATTAAGGGGGCTTGAACCTCTGACAAATTGGATCAAAGTGTTGGATTCTCTCAACTAAATCAACAGCAGTATGAAGTTTCAATTGTTTAAATTTAAGACTGCAATTGAATAAAACAAATTTCTTATCATCCATTGCTTGTTAATCTAACTCTAGAATAATTTTCTATTTCTGGCTAAAAAATGAATAAAGCTAAATTGAGTAATTACAAAATTTTACATTTATGAATTTATACAATTAGTTGATATAATAATCTGTTAGTATGCTGTTTCCTTAATTCAACTACAATGAATGAAATGAAGAAAAGCAATGTTCAAGTTGGCATCCACACAAAAGAAAGATACTAAATTTCTGAGCATTACAACTAAAATGTAGATGATTTAAATCACTGACTTTGGTAGAATTGATACGGTGATGTTGAAGAAGGGGTGGGCTTTGGATATAGACGCAAAATTTGAGATAGGCACAGAATGTTGAAATGATGCAAGCTGACCATTGAGTTGCTGATCTTCAATGGCAGAACTTGGTCACCCAGGAGTTGGGTTGTGTGATGGGTGAGAGGAGACGTTACATGATTGGTGAGAGGAGAGTGAAGTTGAGGGGATGGAGGAGCACAGCTGTCAGGCTGAAACTGAAGTCTAAATTTAGGGTTTTTGATTCTTTTCTTTCATTAAATAAAAAGGAAAATTGAAAAGATGCAATTGACCTTAAAAAATTGAATCCCATTGCCTGAAATTGGGTGAATGCAATGCTATGGCTTATTGCGGTAGCAAGCATAGCAAGCCGCTACGCTATGCTGCTGTATCAGCCACTGTCATTATTGACAACACTGCCCTGGAGTATGAGTTTTATGTTTGTCAATGAGAGAAGTGCTCTTTCTAGGTTTGCTTATGTACTGCTTATTTTATTGTTTGTCTAGGAAGAACACAAACCATTGGAAGGTTAAGCAGATAAACTCTACAGAACAGAGGAGGGGGGGCTTCTGTCCTCTAACTCCTAAGGAGGCAGCAATATTTCTTCAAGCTCTTGGTTATCCTCCATCTACACTAATTTATATTGCAGCAGGTGATATCTATGGTGGTGATGCTCACCTTTTAGAGCTCATGTCCCGTTTCCCAAATTTAGTATTGAAGGTTGATCAGTTTGTTTATGGCTCAATGGGAGTGTCAAAATATTCTAATGTTCTGAAATCTACCACAAGGTGTCTTCTTAGTTGATTTCTTATTGATGACAGGAAAAGCTGGCAACAGAGGAAGAGTTGAAACCAGTTGCCAATCATGCATCTAAAACTGCAGCACTGGATTACATCATTTCTATAGAAAGTGACGTGTTCATTCCATCATATTCAGGTAATATGGCAAGAGCTGTTGAGGGGCACCGCAGATTTTTAGGCCACCGCAAGACAATCAACCCAGACAGGTACCAAAATAGGCAAGAAATTGTTATATTATTAGATGACCCATGTCTCTGCTGACTTTAAGTCCAATATTGAAACTGCTCCAATCTCCACCAATTTCATTAAATTTATGCTTTCAGTTTCTTGGGGTTTGGCAATATGCCACTTGATATGAACTTGGTTGAATCTAACCTCATAAATTCAGTTCTACTTTCCTAACTTTGAGCTGAGCAGATAACAACTATCAACTTTTAGATATCAATTATTTGTTCCCAATAGCTTAGCCATAAAGGGCATAAGAGAGAAGAATGGTTGAATATGTGGCATCAGTCTATTAGTGTGCTGACCAATTTATTTTTATTAGTATCATAACAGGAAGAACTTAGGAAAACACTGATATTGCACTCAAATATATGCTAACCTTGTTGAGGAGTCAACTCCCTTTCCCTGGATTCCAATCTGATGGTAAAACTAGACAAACTTCATCTAGTGACAGATGGATTTGAATCCCACTATATTGGATTCAAATCCTACGCACACCCACTTATTTTCTAATAGTCTCCCTAAAGTTAGAGCATAAATATAATGCATGCCAGCTTTTTGAAGAATATTCACTATACCCTTATATAAGGATTGTGTAAACATATCAGCAAGCTATTCACCATTCTTGACATAAGTAGGAGCAGTAAGGCCTTCCTGAAGTTTTTCCTTCACAAAGTAACAATCAACTTCAATCAGTTGGGTACCTTCATCTCATGGAACACCAGATTAGATTTGGATACAAATATGAAGTGTAGGTTAATTATTGCTACAATTTCATTGACTTGTCACTCTTAATTCCAAGTTACCAAAGAAACAGCCAGGTTACAATTTCATCTTCCTTAATAATCTTCTACATTCATCTGCATGCTCAAATAAATCACCATCACTTGGTACTAACTTCACACATCAATCCATGGGCATATCAGTCGGTCTAGCACCAAGTATGCATATTTCTTTCATTAATTCTAGAACATTCATTGTGACAAAATTATCTCTTGCTTGGATATTGCTACTACTTTTTTCAGAATGCTTTGAAAGAAGATGTTTTAGTGATGTAATACTTGGTCATTTACAGTAATCACAATATTACAAGTAGACTAGATACTCAAACAAACAATGAATAGCCACCCTAACAAGTAAAGACCTAACTTCTTTAGGTGCACATTAGTCTAGATCAGTGTTGTCAATGGTAGCTGCTGGGATTGCTATAACAGAATGGCATAGCAGAAAATGAATGGAAAGGCCACAATTGCTATTGTCTCATGTGACTTATAAACTCTATTTTAGTGTTTATTAGGTATCTTATGCCTTTTTTTTTACTAGTTTTGTTTGTTATTTAGTTTACAAATTTATATATATTTTTTGTTTTTTAGTTGGCCACTATTTTGTCAATAGTGGCAGCCTTGCTGTGTGCCATGAATTCATAGCGGATTTTGGCCATTATGCTTTTTGACACTATCCAAATTGATAACACTAATCTAGATTCACATGAGCAACAAACCCAGGTGGTTGCTCCATATAAATATCTCTTCCAAGTCATTATGTAAGGAAATTATTCTTCACATACAACTGATACAATGGCGAATAATAACTAGTTGTGAGAGAAACCTAATAAGGAATCTCCCCTTGAAGAATAGCTAAAAACATGATTAATTAACATGCTGTTAAAACAACTCTCTTAGGAACATTTACATGAAAATGAAGCGTTTTGGTTACTTCAATTAGGTGATGAATTTTTTTGTTATACTTCCCACTTTTAGGTGATCAGAACATGAAGATTGGAAAATAATCTCATTTTGAGTTATAAAAGTATTGAATGTAGTAGAAAATATTAATTTGCATTTTCACTTCGAAGAACTCAAATACAAGTGGAAAAGTTGATTTTTGATTTCAAAACAAAATGCACAAAAATTCAAAATAACTTTAAACAAGACTTCATCATATAAATCCATGCTAAGCTGGAATAATTATCTACAAACAAGATAAAGTACGTCAAACCCAACATGAACTTACCATAACAAGGACCTTAGACATCAATACAAACCATTTTAAATAGATCCCAGGATCATAAGAGACCTGATGGAGTGTAGCTATGTTGGCAAGACTCACAATTCAAATAGATAATTGACTAGGGGTGCGTTTGGAGTTGTTGTGAGGTGCTGTGGGTTTGGAGTTGTGAGGTTCTATGGTTGTACTGAACTATGTTATGCTGTGGTTGTGGCTGAAAGTTATTTTAGTGTTTGGATATTTATTTCTTGAAAGTATAGTGAATCATATATGGTAAATTTTATTAATTATTAATTAAAATTTAAAAAATATTATATAATATATAATTACTAAAATAGACAATATTTACTAAATAATTTAACTAGAAATCAGATATTTCTAATATTCTTATCAATTTTAAATATTTTATCTGAGCAAACTTTAAAATAATATTTTCCCTATTGGATCTTGGACTAATTTTTCCTCTGCAAAACATTACTCATCCCTTTCCCAAATTTTTTTCTAAACTATTAGTTCTAGATAATTAGAAAAAAATCTCATAACTTTTTTTAACAACATAGAGTTTTATTGAATTGATCAGAACTTCATTATGTCGATTAAATTAAAGCAATATATATATATATATCGACCAACACTAGCACATAAAATAATTCATAGTGTTGCAACCTAAAATATATAGCCATATAATTAAAAAAACTAGCACCCAAAAAAATAAAAACAGAATATCATCCTATGACCTCATTAAACTCATAGCTATACTATTTCTCACCACTTCCATTTCATTGATCCTTTCATCCTGTTCCCCTCCAACAACATTCACATCACATCACATCACATCACTATCAAAGTCTAAATTTTCTAAATATGAATCGTTGTCGAAACAATGAAAATGTTGATCATGTATTCTTTGCCTTCTAATAAAATTGTGCAACGCCATCATTGCAATAACTATGCCCCTCTTCGTTTTAGACCCATAGCTTGGCATCGAATTCAAGATCTTCCATTTTTTCTTCCAAACACTAAAAGTTCCTTTTATCACACTTCTAAGTGAGGAGTGAGCATAATTAAAAACTTCTTGAAAACTAGATGGTCCACATACTCTGAACCCTAGAAGATGGTATCTTTGACCTCTATATGGCCCTAAATATCCTTTCTTCTGTGCAACTAATTCAAAATATAATCACTTGAGAAAATTGGGGAAAATGAATAGGTCAATCTCATACCTTCGGGAGGTTGAGGGAAATTACAATTAGGATCATTAACTACTTTACAAAAAATGGATGCATTATGGCATATGCCTGGAAATCCAGCAAATACATAAGTAAACTGCATGTCAAAGCTACAAACAACCATTATACTTTGAGTTGGAACCCTTTTTCTACCAATAAACTGAACTTGTTTCTCATTTGGTACCATTGCTGATATGTGAACTCCATCAATAGCACCAATGCAATCCTAAAATGAGGAAGAAAATTCAATCATCTTAGATAAGAACATAACTTTGGATATATATGTACAAAAGTAACATATATCTAATACTACCTTAAAATGAGGCCAATATCTTTGATCACTACGGATTTCATTAGGAATATCTTGGAATTGTCTATCAGCTGGTTCTATTATATCGGTAGCCATCAAAAGAACCTTTTCGAGTACTCAATGGAAATGTCGATTCATGGTCTCCCCTGAATGTTGAAAACACTCTTGTACATCTCTATTACTAGCACCTCATCCCAATGTATATAAAAACATTCCTAGCATCTCAGCATACCCATCCTTCTTGTGCCCTTGAGGTTATATTTTGTTTCAAGCTCACACAACAATAAGAAAAAAGTATCTTTTGTCATCCTAAACATATTAAAACATCTTGCTTCCTGACCTTGAAAAATATCCCTCAACCTTTTTTCACCAGTTTGGTAAGATATCATACATGGTTGTTTGTAAAATATATGTATTAGCATAAATCTCAATCAAGCAAGCACTAATAATCAACATAAAATCAAACTCAAGCTCATCATCAGAATCTGTTTCTAACATAATTCTTGTAAGGGAACTTGAATACATGTTTAGTAAAAACAAGGGTAATAGGATTCATTGCAAAAAGAAAAAAAAAAAAAAAAAAAGAAAAGAAGAAAAAAAGAAAAAGAAAAAAAGGTACTGGTTTTCACCACCTTCAAATGAAATGCAATATAATAATTTTATTCTAGAAAGAAATTTCTATCTAAATGACATATTGGAATTAAACAAAAGTTTGAAATTAATGAATTATTAAACATCTAAAAATTAAAGAAATAATGTATTTGCCTGATCATATATGATTCCAGCATCTTCTGCCTCATCTTTAAGCCATACTAACTTTAACTTCAGGCTTTAGGGAAAAAAACACCTCTCGCTTTTCTTTGACACAAAGGAGTTTCCTTACACCAAACATATACGACTTTCCACCTATCTAACTTTCCATCTATCTATATATCATTCATATTATCCAATACTTCTATTACTTCAGGTATAGTAGGGCCATGTGAATCTTTCATCTTTGAAGCTGCAAAACTCCTACTTTCAAGTAAATTGCAAAAACAATCAATTTGACCATATAGTTTTCCAACACCTTTTTTCCTAGCATTGTTTCACAAGGAAGTTTCACCAGCCTTTCTCTTTGTTTTTATTATCATTGTTGTGTTGAAGATGATTAGAAGGTTTGCACTTGCTAATATTAACATTTTATGAATCATTCTCACTTGAATTCCCACTCATATCATGTAAAGTTTCAATTCCATTCAAGTCACTTTTTGGTGGAAGAGTTCCTGATGAAGGTGTATAAGCAAAATCAAGTTCAGGAATAGCTCCACTAAACATCTCTTGGTACCTTTCTTCCAACTCAGGTTCTATTCCGCAAAGTCTAAATTTCTTGATTTTAGAGTTTTCCTACCCAGTAGTGACAATTTATCGGTGAGTAAAGAGCTATTAAGTTAAAATGGTTAATTATAATACATTATGTTTGAACTAACCTGTTCTCTCGCATCCCACCATTCTTTAGGCGCAGCAATAGTTTTCCTCACAAGATCATACCCAAGACCAGTAGCCTTCATCTTAAGAAACTTCCAATGTTTATAATCATCCTTCAAATTATCCCACTTGTTTTTATATCTAACTCCTATCTGCCAAAGCTGTCCAACCTTGTTTTGTGAAGTGAGTTCTTGGATGATTTCCTAAGCTTTTATGTTTCATGCATAAATCAATAAACTCGTTTACAACATGCCAAGGCCAGCTTGCCTTTCCATGAGATTCTGTTTCATTTGTATCAACCATCTCTAGTAATGCATAAAAAGACAAAGAAAATATAAATAGATAAACATCACTTTAAGAACTAAAAGAAAGACAAGAAATCAATTCATGCAATCCAAAAGCAAACACCTGGCTTTTTCCAAATTTTCATCTTTTGTTCCTCTAAATTGTTGTGGACCTGCTGTGGACTTGCTGTGGATTTTTACAGTTTTTTCCAAAAGCAATCCAAAAAAAATTACTAAACACATATATATCTAAAGGTTCTGTGTGGCTACAAGAAAAAACCCAAACCACAATCCCAAACGCACCCTAAGTTATAACTTAAAGCCATATAGTTGAACATCGGAGTCAAATTAAGAGGAACAATCGATTAACATAGTATAAGTTATCAATTCATTATTAACCCAACAGTGTTAATCAATTTTAGCTTACAGTTAATAGATATATAGCAAGTAGTAGCAAAACTAGTTCTACCAGATCATAGCTTCAATATCAACTAGTTCAGTAGATAATAGCATCTGTTTCTTGAACAATTCAATTATTTAACTAGCTGATTACAAAGGATGTCTATAGAGTCCCCAATCAGATATATGGTGCAATTCACATAAGCTAGGTGCAAGTCAACCAACCATAGCTTCCCTATGTGCTCAATTAGAGCTCAAACAAACACCTGGCTTGTTGCAAGTACAGTGTTCCATGTCAAAAACATAAATAACAAACACTAGCTAGCATATTGCTTCTAGAAATCTTATTATTCCTGAGCATATCAATGTCAAATATTAATATAATAAAAGCATCAATGATAACCAAAACAGGCTCTCTCTAGCATAGCTTAAGGAGCACATTACAGTAGGCATAACATGCAATTGTATCATTTAACTAAAATGACTTGCACACATGGTTGTGATTTTTTATTTTTGGTTTTGGTGTTTAAAAATTTAGAAACCCTAGAGTAAAATTAATAAGTTTAAAATAAGTTTTCAGCTTTGGGTATTAGTTCTAAAATTTATTGTCAATAATTTGGCAATTTTAATTTTTAATTGTGGTTTTCAACTACTAATTTTTAAATTTTGACAACCAAAACCAAAAACTAGAAAATGCAACAATACTAAACAGTGTCTTAATATTTATGCAATGCAAAACTGCATCTTTATTGCCTACTCACTGATTATTTTGCTTTTCAACCATCCTTATTTCGATTACTGGTTTAGTGTATAACCACACACTTAATGTTATTACATATCAAAACACAAAAGTACAGAGCATGTGCCCCAAAGTCTGTTCATGGCTACAAATCAGTTCAAAACAAGTATTGGTCCCTTCTAGAACCCTTCTACAAGTGTGGATTTCACGTAAAGCCAAGTAGTAGACATTACTTACAAGAACTAGATTTCCAAATTCATACCAAGTTATAAATTTCTAACCATAACTCACACGTAGTTACATTTCTAGCCATAACTCACACGTAGTTACATTTTAGATTGATTATATTTATGCTTACTCTTTTATTAGATTAACATTGCATACCATATTCCAAGATGTAACCACTAAATTCTAATTCTAATATGAGTTCATTTTAAGGCAAGCATTTATCATCTTGTATCCAATATGCAGAATTTAGGGATTTTTAAGAGTTTTATCTTTTATTTTTTATTTTTAATTGAGAGATGACAATGAACCTTTTTAACAAGTTTGTTGGATTTTTATTGGCTTTAAACCCTTTTTTGGAAAAAGGAAAAAAAAAATGTAGAAAACCATTTTTGGTAGCAATGGAAGTTTATGGTTTGAGATCTTTAATTGGTTTAATACCAAAACTGATGTAGAACAAAGAGAACTAGAGGCAAAGATGAGAAAGAACAATAGAATCTGAAAAAAGGTTGAGAAGAGATTTGTTGAATTAGGGATTTTGGGAAGACAACTACAATTCATCTCAAAACTGAATAATCCTACTACAACTATGCTTATATAGAAAACCTAAAACCCTAATTAGACTCTACCTAATTAGACTCCTAATTGGAATCTTTACCCAAAGAAGAAAATAGCAAATCCTAATAAATATAACAGAAATATTTTTGTAGTTTGCTATGTAGTAAAAAATGAGTCTGAGGTTAGAAAAGGGAAACATGCCCTTAATAAATCAATGATGCATGAATATTTATTAATGGAGTGTTTGTCTTTTCTCACCTGGACTAATGTTTTAAGGTGCATAACAGACTGAAAAATTACATTCTCTAAATATAAACTATAGTAAATATCACCATTTTTATTTTCAATATTGTAACATAATCCTAATAAATATATGATTTCCTTCTCTCAATCAAATATATTTACTTCCTTATCTACATCACTCAATTAAGTGGAGATGGCCTAAAAGGCTCTACTCAATGAAATTTCTGCCTAGTGAGCTTCCCATGCTTATGTGCTCCCTTTAAATTTCAAACATTTTAATGAAGTACCCATTTGTGGGTTTAAACTTGTCTTCTCTGGGTGGTTTTTTAGAGATTAAAGCTAGGAACTTAGAGTATTTGAGCCTTCCCATAGGATGTTATAGCCATGGTTTCTCTCAAATGTTTGTGGTGACTTTTGTGCGTATGTTTCCAGCAATCTTGGCGTTTGAGCTGGCAATGGGTTAAGGGGGTTGGACTTGCGATTTTAACAAAACCAGCTTCCTCTCTTGCATCTCTTTTGCTAACACTTGGATTTTTGTTTGGGTTGCAAAGGGTTTCTGTAACATCTCTTTTTGATAAACTAAAGGTCTATCAAGTAGGAAAGAAAAATGCAGAAAATATCTATAAAATCAAAAGAGTCATTTTATATACTATTCCCAGGCTCAATACAGTACAGATAGGTTAAAATTATAGAGTCAAATGGAAGTTTTGGGCAGATACAGATTTGCCTTACTGATTTTGGAAGCACAGCTTACAGTTAGCATAGGGCCTCCACCCACAAAAATTCTTAGGAATAACAGCTACTCTTCACTGCCACTATCTGAAATGGTGGAAAAAAAACACCATGAGCTCACAGCTCAGTAAGCATAATTCTAAATCTTAAGTTGACAATTCAATCTTGATATTTTATGGAGAAAATTTTCCTTTAGTTCTTAGCTGTACCAACCCTGTAGAAAATTAAGGGATTGCAGCTGATCACACAAACACAGCACATCAAAATAGAAATAACACAAACTATGGAGTCCACTGAAATGTGCATGTACTCACATTAGGTGTTAGAGTTAGTCATAGCACTTGCCTACTACATAGAGGTTCACTAGTTCAATGTTCTAACCCCCAAGCCTAGGTTGGGGTCTAAACTCTCCATAGTTCTAAGACAATTGCATAACAGCACCATATATAGCACATAATCATGCATAACAATTTTCAGTGTTTACTTAATATGGTCTGTAGAACTAATAGAAATGGGCTATAATGGAGTGCTCAAGCCAAATACACAAAACATAATCCAGAAACTTGATACAGATAACATATTAATCTCAACACTTGAACTATAAAGATTTCACAGTTCAACTCACTACTGTAGTTATTTCTCTTTTCTGTTACATGATTTGAACTGCAACAACCTAATTTCTTATGCTTATTCTATTGTTTTATTTACCTTTAAATTTGTTTGACAACCTTGACTTAAAATTAAGAATCGCACTTGCCACACACTTCCTTCAAAATCTTGAACTTGGCAGAATTCTTCAATATTCCCCAAATTTGCCCAGTCCATCTACACCGTCCCTCTCCTCTTTTGGTCCAGCTAGAAGCAAAATGTAGGAAATTAGCTAATTAAGTGATATGGCTCAAGAAGCTCTGGTCAGGGGGTCTTAAATGCTCCCCCACTTGGCCCACTTCTCACCCATCCACCTGTTATTTATTTTAACAGGTTATTGACAGCTGGACTACATTAAAGTCTCCTTAAGATAGACACTAGGACTGCAGTTTATTAAATTAACATGCAGTCCCCTAACTAACAAATATTATTTATTTGTCCCTAATTCTAGATGAGATAGACTCTAACATAAACTTAATGCAAATAGGGGCTTATTCTCTTTAACTTATTGTAAATAAGGACTGGGATATCACAGTTGCTAAAGGGATTACCCAAGAATTGTGCTCATCAAGTTGTTTTACACACCAAAGTTGACAATCTATGTGTTAATGGAGACGCCATGAGGTAGGTGTTCCTGCCAGTTATCAAGTTTGCTTATCCCTACGGTGTTTGCATCCCCCCAAGAGCCTTGTTTCTTGAGCGAAGAACAAGGATGGATTTTAGAAAGAGAACAAGATGAGGTATCTATCAAGTTTATACTCCCAATGGAGAGAGGAAAAGAATGACGATGTCAAATGGATGACTTCATAAAAGAAACAAAAAGGGACCAACCATGCTCACCCCACTGAATGTTGTTTGCCAATTGTGATCTAGGTTAAGGAAAACTACTTCGTGCACAAGAAACAAAACGGAAGCCGTTAAGAGTTGTATCCTCCAAAAAGCACTTTGATGCTCATGGCAGTCCATTGGTAATGAAGACACAAGTGACTGATCCTTGTGCCTTTGTAAGAGGGCATGTGAGATTCTAGGGTTGTGGTGCTCACTATTTGGATGAGGTGGCATTTTGATAATACAATTAATGAGAATCTTGGGTACCATTGACGTGTGCTTGCATGTGCCCCACATGTCCTGCATGTGCTGTGTTAGGCTTGGCACTAGCCCATCTTGCTTCAGATATGTTTGCTTGCCTTTAAATGATTCCTCTCAACTATCCTACCTCACGTAAACTAAGGTTACTTGACATTTGACACGCATCTATCTTTGATAACCCGATATTCTTGATCATATTCTTTGTATAACATTAACTTTCCTTGGCATTCTTAATATACATATGCTACAATATGCTTCCTCATTCTCCTGTGTTCTGAGAATTTTTGTTCTATTTGTAGGAAAGGTCTCGTCCAACTTTTTGATGATTTAGAAAGTGGACAACTAAGTGAAGGACCTTCATTTTCTTATCTCGTGCAGCAGATGCACAACAACAGGTGACTTTCTTGCATTTCCTCATGAGCTACACCTGCTATGCTGGGTATCTGTGAATTTCAGTTGAAGCTTCTCCATTTTGTTTTATATCATTTAAATAGTTTTTGTAAAGTATATCATAATTAATTTTATCCTTTTTTTTTTTTTTTGTTATTAAGGTGACAAAATGACCTCATGTTGACTTATTTCTCATATTTTATTTTCTTTTAAAGACAAGGAGCACCAAAAAGAAGAAAATGTTCTTCTCCAGGAATTAAAGGGAAAGCACGTTTCAGAACTGAAGAATCATTTTACGAAAACCCATACCCAGAGTGTATATGCAATTCGACGGCAGTATAAAATGGGCATAAAGCAGTACTTCACTGTGCAATTTATTGAATGCAGAGCCTCTTGAAAGAGGAATGCCCTGGTGTTTGGTTTATTCAGCCAAGCTAAAGTTCCAGATTTGAATAGCAGTAAACTGCTGCAGAACTCGTCCTACTTTTTTGTGGCTAGGTGTTACTCCTCTTCGGATTCTGACTTTTGCAATTGAAAATGTTCTCTTCCCTTCCCCAGTAAAATAATTAATTGAGGTCTGCCCCTCAATGGATTTATATTCTTTGGCGGGTAAATGATTTATTATCAGTTGACCCCAAAAAAAAAATTCTACTGATACATTAGAGGGAAGTTTTTCCCCTTTTTTTTCTCTTAATCGATCAAATTAGATTTATGACAACAATATTAACAATAAAATAGTTCATTTCATTTAAATATCAACCTGTCTTCTATGCTTTTGATCGAGAGGAATTGCCTATGTGCCAAGAAAAAGGAAAAAGGAAAATGGAAATTGCCTCTATATATTTCTTAACGTCCATTGTGGTATAATTGAGTAGGCCTAAAATGGGATTGAAGTAAATTAAACGCTCTATATATATATATATATATATATATATATTATACGTGTATCAATTTTTAAATTGATTAACATCTTTTAAATTGATCGATACTATTAGCATTTAATTGAACCAATAACTTGTTTGTGCAAGTGAATGGAGCTTACCTTCTCTTAAATAAGGTTTAAAAGTTTGAGTTTTGTAAATAAAGAAATAAGTGTTGAAAGAGTTTTTTGCTTATTGGGTTAACATGACTTAATTTTAGATTAATTAAAATTTAATGTGGATTTTGAATAGTAAGATTTTTTTTTTTTGCCTCAAATACTGGGAGATTTAGTAAAAAAAAGAAAAAAAAAACATTTAATTGAACAAGCTTTATTTTCATTTCTTTTTGATAGGAACATACAGAATATTATTAAGGATTAGAGATTTCATAAATTCCTAAGCGGAAGCTACTTAACCAAAATGGAAGCAATTCCTATAGCTCTATTTATAGAAGATTTTGTTCAAGATTGATTTGGACAATTAAGTGAATAGGACCATCAATAACAATGGATTGCATAAATAATTGCTATAGGGTATATACATAGCTATAAGTAGATAGGTTGTCATCATGAGCATTGATGGGAATCAAGATGACCCCACATGTACCACGTCAAGAGATCCATTACACATTCTAGGAGGTCCAGTCACGAGAGCTAGACCTAGGAAGATGCGAGCAGTTTTAAATGGTCTTATTGAGCATATCTGGATCGATAACAACATGCAACAAGTAAATCGAAACTTGGATAATTATCAAGGCATGGTAAACATCATTCAGATTCAAGAGAAGCTTAATTGAGGTCATTTATGCTAAATTACACAGTTTGCGTCAAAATCATGCAATTCGGTTGCAATTTGTAACAAACTAATATTTCATTTTTACTTTAGATTACTTTCAGTGATTTTCACATTTTTTGTATTATTTTGGGTTGAACATTCATTTATTTAAGGCCCAATTTGTGGTTATTAGGATTATGGCTTAAGGTATTAGTTTCCTATTCTGATTAGAATTACTTTTCCCTATTTAAAGGGCTTGTAACCCTAATTGGGGGGAGTTATTGAATCTGAGTTTTTGAGAGATTTTTTCTTTGGTTCATTTCATAACTTTATAGAACTTATCAAGATTATTCTTGTGGCGTTCTAACCTGACTTATCATTCTCATTCTTAATCGTTCGAGGGTGTGGCGTCAACCAACTTTATACCTTTGGTTTTTGTTGCGTCATAGACAACGGGTCAACGTTTTTTTACCTTTGGTTCTTATTGCGACATAAACAACAGGTCAATGTCCTATTATAAACCTGATTTAGCTCTCATTGTTCTCTTTGGGGTTCTCATCATCTTGATATCAAAGCATCAGATCCCTAAATCAGGTTTGCGTATCTTTAATTTTCAGTTTTTATCTTAAAAAAAAAA
>BPVZ01000282.1:110237-122270 GCA_020521535.1 Rubroshorea leprosula | reverse complement strand
ATATGCAAAGGGATTTTCTATCTCTGCTCTTAGAATATAGATTAAATTTATTTATATATATATATATTTGCCATCTTGGACTAGTTTTTATCCTGGGAAAGAGATCTGAAACTTTTAATTTAACCATATTTTGAAAATTTAGAAGGTTTAGATCCAAATTTGAAATATAAACATAGCGAAGCACCTTATTTGTCTCTAGGTATTTTTTTTTTTCATGGTCAACATTCTAAATTAATTTTCTTCTATATCAACACTTTTTATAATTTAAAACTTGTAGAAAAAACGCTAAATTGCTAACAAAATCAAGGTGTAAATAGGGAGTTTAACAATTAATTTTTAGTGCAAATAAGGGTCTGACTATTAATTTTTGGGTTTTTATTAAGGGTGTTAATTAGAAGGAAAATTAGTTTAGGGTATTGTTTCTTCAAAAATCCTCTAGTAACCTCACACATACGAATGTGTCACTTACTTTACTAAAAGAAAAAACGATTTCCCCAACAATCTTTTTTTTTTCTCACGGTCGACCTTCTTGCAGATTGCAAGAAGAACATTG
Organism: Rubroshorea leprosula; assembly: GCA_020521535.1. NCBI lineage: Eukaryota > Viridiplantae > Streptophyta > Magnoliopsida > Malvales > Dipterocarpaceae > Rubroshorea > Rubroshorea leprosula. Next base: position 121,717 of record BPVZ01000282.1, on the reverse strand, counting down.
ATTTTAATTAAAATTTGCGCTTACAGACGATTTATAAGAGGGAGGGATGCTTTCATGCTTAATGAGTTGCTAAATTTGCCTTAGAAAACTCTAAGAATTTAAACACTATTGTGAATCAAGGTTAATAAATCCTAATTAGACTAAATAACATGCAATTTAAAGTAAATTTATGAGAACAAGATGTACCCAAATTAAATTAAACATATTCATTGTCAAATTAGAATGCAATATATTGATAGATCTGGAAATTAAACTACTAGAGAAATAGAGATTTAACCCTAATTAACACTACAACAAACATGAACATGAATTAAACTAACATGCTTGAAATTGAGAAGAATCGTGAACATCATATAAGTAATCATTTGATAAAATGCTATTTATCAAAAATATTAAACTAATTACGGTCAGAAAAGGAACAGTATCTTGAAGATATTCCAGAACTAGATGTTCAATACATGAAATGAAATTACTGAAGCAAGTACTCGAACTAGTTTGACTATTAGAATGATGAAAAACAACCTAGGTCTACTAAAAATTGTGCTAAAATGCCAAAATCTGTAAGCAATTATAGAGAAAATGAAAGTCTAAAAATTTGCAGGTTTTGAATAGGGTTGGTCGTGTGTTCTGTCATCCAAAATTTCCCTTTTGTTCTCCTTTTTCGGCTATAACTCTCCACTTTTTGCAGTTTCAAAAATCATGGGCAGTTTCTTGATATAGTGGGACACCTCAACAGTTGATAGGGTTAGATTGCCTTCCAAATTTCATCACATGTTCTTTTTATCTGATAACCTATACTCATAATTGAAACCTACTCCTAAATTTCAATTAAAACAGACCCAATTTAACTCAAAAAGGTAATTAAAAGATAAAATATTATCTTTTTACCTCCTTCCTTCCAAAGTGGCAGCTTATTTGTTATGGGCCCAGAATTGCATGGCAAAATCTCCTCCATCTATTTAAAAATTTTTACACGTGGCATGATCCTAAATTTTTGTAATTTATGCTGTAAACAGGTATTGACCATGGGAAGAAAAAATGTATAGGGTATAAATAGGTGTTTGGCCATATAGACATTGAGTTTTAAGGTGCATTTGGAATTGTAATTTGGAGATTTTTTTTTTTTTTTTTTTGTAGTCATACAATGCTTTTAAATATATATGTGTTTAGTAATTTTTTGCAGATTACTTTTTCTAAAAATTATAGAAAATCACAACAAATTTATAGTAATTTTATATATAAAACCAAAAGTCTCATTTTGGAATTTTTTAACTGTGATTGTTATGGAAAATATTTAATATTTAATATAATTATAAAAATTATTCATTAAAACTCAATTTCATATAATTCAATTACATCATAATTTATAATATTTTAATAATTATATTAAATCTAAAAAACTTAAATTATTAACAAGTAAATATTTTTTGTTTTAATAATTATATATCTTACAATACTTTTAAAATTTTAATTAATAATTAATAAAATCTATCATATTTCATCAATAATACTTTTAAAAAATAAAAACCAAATATCAAAATAACTTTTAGTTACAGTTATAATATGATACAATTCAACACAATCACAATCACAGTTACATCTACAACACTTTATTATAAACCCAAATAGATAAAATACCCAAATCCACCCTCAAAGTATAGTGGCAGGAATGGATCCACCTCTGAACAAAAAATGGGATAAATCCACCCATAGAGCTTTCAACTTGAACAAATTATCTCAAATTTAACATGTGATGTCATTTGACGTCAACAATCCGTTAACAAGAAACTTATTAATGACATAACAGATTAATGAATTGTTGATGTCAGATGACGTCACATATTAAATTTGAGATAATTTGTCAAAATTGAAAACTTTGTAAATGAATTTGTTTCTATTTTTTGTTTGAAGGTGGATTTGGATATTCTGCGTTCCAAATGCACCCTTACTCAAATTACTCAAACTCATGCTATACCAAATTGAGTTAAGTTTTAACTAAAGTTAAGTTTAGCTCCAAAATTGATTATTATTTTATTAAGTCGAGCTTGAGTTAGCATATACTTAGCCTGATTAAATCTTTTTTAAAAAAATATCGATGATGAAATTGAGTTTTGGCAAACACATCAAAGTTTGATCAAACTTTAGCTTGAGCTTTATGTTCATTTGGTGAGGTGACATGGTAACCAGTTGTTCTTCCTGATTTTGGGATTGAATTATATCTCCGGGACCTTTTTCAAGTGCAATAAAGCATTCCATTTTCATCAAAAACATTAAACTTTAGACACAAAATACTCGCAATAGTTCTTCTGGGTTTCGTTTCCTCCAACCACTTATGTTACTAAAACGTGCAAGAACTGCCAACAGCACTGTAGGTTGACAGTTACATGACTCCATCTCTCAAACAAACCCTTATCTCACCAACGAAAGAAAAACGACAAGATTCAACTCAAAGGATAGAATCTTCATCAATCTTCACCATTATCTCGATCCATTATTATGGGAAACATAAACTTGTGTCCCAAATTAATCCCGACACGTTTCTCCCATTTCAAGTATATACACATTATAATATGAAGTTTGCTTAATTCTAGAAGAGGAAAATGGAAAGTTAGCATGAATTGTTATACTTTTCCTTACAAGTAAGCTTCTCCTTCGCTATATCACACATGTCAGCTTGACTACAAAACTTGGATCACATTCCATTATTTCTTTTGCTGGCATTTCCTGCAAAATCTCTAACTTCAACCCAAAGACGCTTTGAAGGCAGTCTTTTATTATAAAGAGTAACATATCAATCAAATAGATATTGATAAATTAAGAAAGCAAAGTAATTTTAACCCATAACTTCTCACCCAATCAATAACAGAAGTTTTTTTTATTTTTATTTTTTTATATAAAACATATTATATTTATATTATAATTTAATAACTAAACTAAATAAATATTGAAAAATATATTGAATCGAATGTGTATCGATTATTTTCCTTCTATATATTATGTATGATAAAGTGGTAAACCAATATTAAAATATGCATATTCCCTTTCTCACCAACTACTAGAAGCCAAATTCTGACTTAGAAGCTAAAGTTTCCCCAAAATAAGAAATTTTAAAGATTTGCTTACTCGTTACCATAAATTCATATTATATATAAAAAATAAAATAATTATGGATAAGAATACAGAAAAGATGCAGACAGTTTTGTAGTTTATTGGTTTCCTTTTTGCTTTTTTTAAAGGCCAGAGGAGTGAGGTTTGTTGGGTTTACATTTTCATCACATTTTTTTATTGGTAGGTCCTGAATTCCTTGTTATCAGTCTCTTTAATAATAACGTTACATAGGAGGCAACCATAGCTTCTAAAACAACCTCACCAGGCTGAGCAAGTCTTCAGTGCAATTGGGGGTAGCACGTCAGCAGCCCCCCCGTCCACTTAAATTATGCCTTATGGATTAAATTGCCATGTCAATTTGAACCAAACTAATTGAAGTTGTAAAGCCCATAACGGAGTAGCACCACTGATGTAGGTATAAAGTTTTTACGATAGCAAAGTTTTAAGTGTGTTACCTATACCAATGAATTAAGTAAATTTACTAGTTGTAAATTTTTGTAATAAAAAAATTAAAATTTAAGTTACATGATATATAAATAGAATAACTTAAAAAATAAAAAAATTATTTTTTATTATACAATTTAAAATAAAAAATAAAAATATGTGAATTCACACGTTCCGACTTAGTGACATTAACTCTGAGTTAATGAAATTATTTTAGTGTATTGCACTTTCAAACTTTACAAATTCTCTATTTTTTTTTTATCTCCTTATCCTCTTTTCGATTGTAATCATGTACAACAAATAAAAATAAATAAATAAATATGTGTTACTTATAATACCTCTAATTAGTATTAAAAGTACTTTTATTTTCACTGAATATTATCACTTAACCACTGAATCCACTCGTTTAATGGCAAGCTACCCTAAAATCTCCAAATGCCGTACTCAACCACGGCTATCAGTAGAGCACAAATTGTATCCATCGCTTTCTACACCACACCATCGGAAAAGGAGATAGATGTAGAGAAACTGAGAAAGAATGCCAAGTGATGACTGATGAGAGAGAAGAATTCTCAAGGCCTATGTTTTTGTGGCGCAAGAAAATTCTGCAATCTAATAGGTTTTTAATTATCTCGCTAATCACACAACGTTAAGGTTAACTCCATTAAAGGCTTTTTTTTTTTTTTTGGAAAAATTCCGTTGAAAGCTTTAGAACTCTAGTTTGTTTACTTCATATTGACATGGCAATTTTATCCACATGGCAAGATTTCAGTGGACGGGAGCACGGCTGATTTGGTGCTCCCGTTGCACTGAAGACTTTTTCCACCTGCAAGAGAAACACCAGATTCGTTTTTAGCCGTTGATTTTTTCTTCAGCCATCTTCTTAAACTTTACAAGTAACTAAGATAACCAACACTCTTTCCCTTATATATAACTCAAAGGCTACCTTCTTCATCACCTTATCATTCTTCAAAGGCTTCTCATTTCATGTGTAAAAAGCTTAACCCATGACTGTCATCCTCCTGATCCTTTTTCTAACAACTAGACTCTTCATCAATTCAGAATCTGTAAGCAGAGCTGATTTTCCGGATGGGTTCATATTTGGAACAGCTTCTTCAGCTTATCAGGTAATGTTACATATACTCTCTTTGGTTTTTAGATTGGATGGATGAATCATGATGGAGAAAGAAATGATTGCTTAATTGTGGGGAAACTTTGTGTTGGCCAGTTTGAAGGGGCTGCAAAGGAAGGAAACAAGGGAGCTAGCATATGGGATACCTTTACCAGACAGCCAGGTATGAGAAAATGGTTAAATAACAATTTGGTATTGAAGAACTACAAGAAAAAAATGATTATAACATTGCTAAATTCAGTCTGTGTTTAAACAGGAAGGATTTTGGACTTCAGCAATGCAGACACAACAGTTGATCAATATCATCGGTTTGAGGTGAACAAGAACTACACATATTAACAGACTTTGCAACATGGATCAATAATGTTGTGTTCTAGCCTTCCCTCCCCTCCCATTCGCTCACCCCCTCATTGACTTTCCCAAGTTCTTTGTTGATTTTTTTTTTTACCTTGACTTCTTTCACCTTTCGTGACTTTCGCAAACATCTCATTTCAACTATTCTATTATATTTCCTCTCTCTAAAAATTATATTTCAGAAGTCAACAAGCTATGCAGAATCCATTTCATATAAGAAATATATCTTTTATATAATCATTCCTGACAAAGATAGCACCAATTTACAATAACAAGAATATTGGACGATCTTGATGTATCACCAACAATAATAACAGAATAGGAATAAATACATATTCATGAGGAATTCAAAGAAGACTTTACATATAGTAAAAACACATCATAAGTCAAAACACAGTTAGTTTATTGTCATTTACTAGCCACAAGTCTGATAAAAACATAACGTTGGCAGAGTGATATAGACTTGATGAAGGACTTGGGGATGGATGCTTACAGATTTTCAATCTCTTGGTCAAGAATATTTCCAAGTAGGTTCCAATCCGTTCAATACTTCAGATTTCCTATTGTTCTCCATCATGATATGATCATCACTAATTGCTTTTAGAATTTACCATTGACAGATGGGACAGGGGAACCCAATCCAGAAGGAATAAACTACTACAACAGAGTAATTGATACTTTACTATACAAAGGTTAACTAGCAGAAAAAAAGTTAAAAGAGTTTCGAGTTTTTCGCAATATTTATACCATTATTGAACCTTTAGCTGTTCTTTTCCATCAGGAATCCAGCCCTTTGTAACTCTGTATCATTGGGATCTTCCACAGATGCTGGAAGATAAATATGAAGGATGGTTGAGTAGGCAAATAGTGTAAGTGCTGTCAAATTTTTACATCTGACCGTTAAGATAATGAATCCGGCATTATAAAAGGCATGAAATTAATTACAGTGAAGACTTTGCGCATTTTGCATTTACCTGCTTCCAAGCTTTTGGAGATAGAGTGAAGCACTGGATCACCTTCAATGAGCCTCATGGTTTCTCTCTCCAAGGATATGACTTGGGAATTCAGGCACCTGGAAGGTGCTCGATTCTAGATGGTATACTTTGTAAGACAGGAAATTCATCCACAGAACCTTACATTGTAGCACACAACATCCTATTGTCTCATGCTGCTGCTTATCACACCTACCAGCTAAATTTCAAGGTAATTGTTCTGTTCAATGTTCACAATTAAATTCTACAACCAGATACCATTAGAAGTTGAGTAATGATAGCCAGGACAAAAATTTAGGATGAAATTTTGGGACTAATGACTGATTTATACCACATTATTAAATTAATTGAAGCATACAATATCATGGGTCTTAAAAAAACAAAAAGAACCCATCATTAAATAATATATGATCTACCTTTTAATATTTTAAATGATGTGACTTATGCCATATCATTGGTGTAAAATTTTGGTCTCATTTATCATTATTCCTAAAAGTTTCCTTCTTGGAGGTCATTTTTCTTTTCTTATGACTTCGGGGTTTCCAGGAAAAGCAAGGAGGTCAAATTGGATTAGCACTAGATGCCATATGGCATGAACCAATATCTAAGAGTGATGAAGACATAGATGCAGCACATAGAGCAATGGATTTTGGAATTGGATGGTAATATATATCTTACCCTAATGCTTAATTCTTGCTACATATTCAGGATTTAGGAATAAGTAAAATCAAATGTATCAACCAACTTAACATGGGAAAATTGCATCAGGTTTCTTGATCCACTGTTCTTTGGTGACTATCCTCATTCTATGAAAAAGTTTGTGGGTGAGAGACTGCCTCTAATCTCGCCAGAGACGTCCAAAATGCTACTGGGTTCCCTAGATTTCATTGGCATAAATCATTACACCACTTTATATGCCAGAAATGACAGAACTCGTATTCGGAAACTAATACTTCATGATGCTGCATCTGATGTTGCTGTAATCACTCCCTGTAAGTGGCCATAAGATATTCTTTCCCCTAAAGAATATCTGCAGTTAATTAGCACAAACTAATGACTTTTGCAAATCTATTGTAGCATCTCGCAATGGAGTTCCTATTGGAGAAAGGGTATGCCCGACGACTGGAATTAGTAGTACCTAAGATTAGTTATAAGTTTCATCTAAAAGTGTCAGCTGACAAGTACTTTCTTGTCCAGGCAGCTTCCCTCTGGCTACACATTGTCCCATGGGGCATCAGGAAGTTGGCAAAATACATTAAAGACAAGTATGGGAATCCTCCAGTAATTATAACAGAAAATGGTGAGTACATTAAGTTTCAGAATCTTAAATCTTGATGAACTAGTATTATCATTTGTCACGCGATTTAAATTCATGCAGGTATAGATGAGCTAAACAGGCCATTTATACCTATGAAAAAGGCTTTGCAAGATGACAAGAGAATAGAATATCACAGGGATTATCTCTCAAACCTATCTGCTGCTATAAGGTAATGAAAATCTGTGAATTCATATGTTTCAGAAACAAATGGTCTGATTTGAGGCATTGGACTCTACTTTGTCTAAGCTGACAGAAACCCTGAACTTAACACAGGCAAGACAACTGCAATGTAAAAGGATATTTTGTGTGGTCTTTGCTAGACAACTGGGAATGGAACTACGGCTATACTGTCCGATTTGGACTCTATTATGTGGACTACAAAAATAACCTCACAAGGATTCCAAAATCTTCTGTTCAATGGTTCAAAGGTGCACTCAGATGAAGAAGTAAAGAAAGCAATTTGACATCAGCAGGCTAGAGTTAGCACCAAATATTTGAATCTGCAACAAATATTGCAGAGAGCATTAAAAAAAAAAAAAAAAAAAAACTCTCTCCTCTCTTTGATGGTACGAGTTCACTTCATCACAAGGAAGGTGATACCAATATGAGATGTCAACTAAACAAGAAATCATATATTTAATGTACAAACAGATTCTTTGTAGCATAATTTTTTCTAGGAAGCTATGATTGATCGCTTGTTTTGAAGAAAAAAAAGGTTGTAAAGGAAACTGGAATAGCATACCTTGAATTCCTCACGGAGGCTTGGCGTTTGGAATTAGCACCGTAAGGCCTGCTGTTTTAGAAGAGACAGTGCATCTGTTTATACTCGACTCGACAGCAAAGTTAGTTTCAAATTATGTAGAAAATATCTGACCTGTATTAGATCATATCTAAGTACCAATGGTAGTCAAAAACGATAAACATCTCAAATTATTCACTTTTCAACATCATCTTTCTTTCCCTAGAATCTAAACCAAAAAGACATCGAGAACTTGTAAGATCAGCTAATTTAGAAAGCAATTATCGCTTCAGCAACACGACTGCAATGGCCATTACAGCCAGAGAAACAAAGCATGTACGCTTATCAATGTTGAAGATTGATACAGCGCCTTCATTTTCATTTTCATTTTCATTTTCAGCTGCAGAAAAACCAAAAATTTCCTGAATATAATCAGACACGCTGTTCACCATCTCAGCAACAGTAGTCTTGATCTTCTGCATCAAATCCGATATTGAAATTTCGTCACTTCCATCCAAAAAATGTTCGTACATCCTTGGAGATTCAGGGCTTCTTGGGGATCCTTGATATTCATAATCAACATCTGCCACATATAATTTAGTTTAGCTCCATATATGAAAGTCGAAAAACACAAGAAATTGCAAGTGATGTGAAGAACTGCATAAAATCCTTACCATCCTCCTGAGACTGCAGGAATTCAGTCAGCGCATCATTTTGAAGAACAGCATTCCACACATTTGGATCACTAGCAATGGAAGCAACAACAGACTGCACCGAAAAAGTCATAAACTAATATGCATGATGCTTTACACAAATTGAAAACACAGTTTTATTTAACCGTAAACTAGTTTTAATACCCAAAAGTCTAAAACGATTGAGTAAAAACTGAAAGGGTAGGCAAATCGGGGACCTGTGCTGCAGGACTTTCACTGAGCAACGTGAAGGCCTGGAAAGCATCCTTTGGTTTGGAATCAAACCTAACACAACTTTTAGTCTCTAGATGTTCAGCGCTAGAAAGCAATTGCAGGCCGGACGCCTGATTAGCTGCATAACAACTACTGGCCCTTGGAGATGACAGAAAAGACCTGTATGTACAAAATATAAAAGAAGGCAAAATATAAAAAAGTAACAACCTTTACAAATTTATTATAAGTTTTTCTAATCTTTATTTTTAATTGCATATTTTTTCCATTAATTTGTATAAAAATACTTAAAAATTAACATTCTAAACCCAACGAGTGTCATGAGTAATTTTATTTAGAAAGTTGATAAAATTAAAAAATTTAAAAATTTTTTTCTATAACAATTATTGAGAAAAATTGCAAATTAATGCACCCTTTAATTTTATATGATATGGAGTTGCAGAAAATCAAGCCATATAAAATGTCGAAAATTACAAAAAAAAAAGAAAAGAAAAAAAACTTATCAACAATGATTCAACACTTTTCATAGAGAATTTGAAAAGCACTGAGTTTCACTTTTCACTTTTATACTAAAGGAGTAATTTTTTTTGAAAAAAAGAAAAAGTTTGAAGACGTAATTGAAAAATCAAAGAAACTAAGCATACATACTCCAGTGCATCTTTCAAATCATTAGTGGCTTCCTTAGCCTCCTCCAGGGTCGGAACACCGCCAAAAATGAGACGACCAATTGGCTCGCCACCGCCTACCATCAACTCCTCCTCGAGGAAGTCCCAATCATCATCCATGATCTCAGAAGATACCTGCTGGACAGGCTGCACGTCGACCGATATTCTGGCCTGCGACGCCGCGGTTGGCGAAACAGGACGCTTTGCACATCGGACCACGGACTGCTCTCCCGGCTGTACCACATTAATACCAGCTCGTCGTCCGTGACTCACCACTCCGATTCCAGCGACTTTGGCCGCCGCTCTCATGACTCCTCCTCCGCCCATGGTCGAGAAGCTGAGAATTTGGATTCGTTTCTTAGGATAATACAGAGAACTCGTATGGCGGTGACACCGCTATTTATATTATCCTATTATTTACTTGTGAAATACGATTTTCCTTTTCCATTTTAATTGTTTATGTCTATAAAATCAACTTAAATTTCAAGGAAATTACATATGGTAACTAAAAAAAATATTTTATTTAATTTTGATAAATGCTAGCGAGATTTTAGTATTACAACTTCCTTACCAAGTAATTGATCACGATAACAAGTGTATCACATGCCCACGTTAAGTTTTTACAGGTAAAGTATGTGTTTGATATAATTGTTAAAATTTAATAGATAGTAGGTGATAGATAACAAGTAACGAATAATGAATAATAGATGTTAATAATGGATAGTGACATTTCTAGAAAGTTGACTATTTCAGTTAGAAAATTTTGGTCAAGTAATTTTTTTAAGGAAAAAGACATATAATTCGGACAAATTGAATGATCGAATATCATATTTGTCCGCAAAAAATAAAAAAAAGGTATATAGTTCAGTCCAATTTTACTTTGGTTAAGCCACTTGACAGAAATAATTTGGTGCCAATTGGTGCCAAGACAAATCGGTCAAGTGGCTTGACCGAATTATGAAGTAATAGTTTATTCGGTCAAGCCACTTGACCAAATAAAAATAGGAAAAAATATATTATTATTTTATTTTTAAAAATAGCATAAAATATTATTAATTCAGTTAATAAAATTGACCGAAATAAAATTCTGAACCAATTTGACATGTCAAGTCACAATTCTAAACTTGAAAGAAGCATGGAAAATGAGCAAATGAGATTTCTTGCATGTTTCGGTCAGTGTGTCTGACCGAACCAAGCATGGCAGATCTGAATCAGATTTGCCATGCTTCTTTCAATTTTAGCTGAGCATGGCAAATCTGATTAATTTATTTAAAATTATAAATAATTATAATTGCTTGATTAGTAAATCATAATTATAAATTTAATTGTTAAGTGAGTTATATGGTTAATTAAATTAATTAATTAATTAAATCAATTAACTGATTATAAAATTTTGATTATATTATTTAATTGAATGGTAAATAATGATCATACTAATTAATTGATTGATTTATAAATTATGATTATTAAAGTAGATGTATGATTTTTTGTGTGCGGAGATGAATTTTTTTAATATAAATTTAAAGAATTATTTCATATAATGGGAGATCGAGATTATCATTATTAAAGTTGATCTTTATATCAAAAACAACTTCTACTAGTATATATGAATTGACATGTATGAGATTAGGATATAGTGCTTTAATTAGTATTTTAGGTCACAACACTTTAATTATAATATTAGGTTATGTTTTTATATTTATGTGTTTCTAGATAAAATTTTTAATTATATGTTTTAATATATGTTTAAAACATATTGCTAATTAATTGGTAAAATTTTTATATTATATTACTTATAAATTTTA
>BPVZ01000282.1:51448-63519 GCA_020521535.1 Rubroshorea leprosula | reverse complement strand
TTTAATATTTTAAATAACATGACATAAATCATATTATTAATTTCAAAATTTGGTCTTAAATCTTAGTCTCATTTATCATTATTTGTTTCTCCCAACGTGTCTGTTGTGATTCAATTCAGACGAAAAAAAATTAAGAGAAAGTGAATTCCAGGAAATTTCTTAATTTTTAATTACTCTTGACTTCCTGCCATGCTGCCTCAAATTATGCAATGACTGTTGCAAGAAAAACGTTCTCCCACCGTTTCATTTAGTTGTCGGTATTTTGACTTTATACGTATATGAATAGGACGTTCACATATGTGAATGGCTAAACCCCAAATTTGTTCCAAAGGAAAAAAATATAAAGGTAAATTATCTTTTTAAATTATTGATCAAGAAAAATTATTTATTATTTAACTTGTAATATTGTTATGCATTAATTTTTCATTAAAAACATACTTAGGCAACAAGTGAATATTGACATGTAATGACCAAATATTAAATAATAAGTGATTCACATGCTAAATAATAAGTGATTTATTTTGATTAATAATTTAGAAGACAATTTGTTCTTACTTCTTCTTCTTTTTAAATGTGGATCTATCTCTACCCTCTTATTTAATAGGCAAATTTGGAGGTTCTGCCTATATGAACAATCTTCAGATTAGTTAAAATTTCATAATTAAGTGTTAAAATAACACATTTATCTTTAATAAAAACTTTTTCATCTTTATAAATAGACCAGAGTTATGAGAATAAGTTTATAATATTAAAATCATTGGTACAAATTCGGTTCTGCACATTTTCTAACACTCATCTCGGTTCAACTATTAAAATATAATATAATTATAATTGATTTAATTGGTTTTTATATTCTGTATGCATAACTATTTCTTTAAGTTTATCTGTTTTTAATTTTAGATAAAAAATAATGATTTTTTAATGAATATATTATGTAATGTATTAAATCAGAATGTATATTAACAATTGTCCTTTAGAATAATACTAACATTTAACATTTTTATAGTATATCTAATAATAAACTATACAAAAAAGAAAAAAAGAAAAAAGAAAAAAGAGAGAATATCTTGAGTTAGGTGGGGAAAGATTTGAGAAAATTGGAGGGCTATACCCTCTATCCCTTTTTTCCAAAATCCTCCCCACTTAACTTAATTTAAGATTCGAATTTAAAATTTTTAATTTAAAATCTTTGCTTATAAACTAGTTAAGTCATCATTTGGGGCACTAACATTTAGGGTCCTGTATAAATAAAAATTAAGATAGATAAATTGAAACACTATATTTATTAAATGAGACAACTAAATTAAAACTAAGGCAGTTTAAAAAATACTTACTAAAATTAAAACATAGGAAATTCAAAATGGTTAAGTAAAGAATTTTTTATTTTACCATTTAAATTATATTATATTACAAAACATAAACAATTAATAGCACTTGTAATTTTTTAATGGAATCTGATGCGATTAATTCTGAATTAATCAAGACTTAATGTGATTATTGAAAATCGAAAAGTTAATAAAAAAAAACAATTAGATAAAGACTTATAAGACCCTTTCTCATCTAATTATAGTTATATGACCCGACTTGCAAAACGCATTTTTATTAAATTAAAAGTAACAAAAGAAAGAGAATTAAAAACTAAAGAAAAAAGTTTAACAGTCCATTCCGACTCAAAAGTATAGACCTTAGGTTAGGGTTATTCATCTCTTGTGGATTGTGTATTTGAGTCTTGCTAAATTTTCTTTCTTTATTACCTAATTAACATATGTAAATAACTGTAATTTGCTAAAAAAAAAAAAAAACTAAAGAAAAAAGTTAGCCTAAAACTCGCACAAGGACACTACACAAGTCTCGGCAGCATCTACATCAACGGGTCAGTATTGCTTACATGGAGGCCTCAATTTCTTTTATTACAAACTAATTATTTTAGTTACTACAGTAGTAATTTTTGGTCATTGATTTGTATTTATACAAGATACGAGATGAAGGGAATCTGTAATATACATGTACTGTAACTACTTACAAGTATATTTTAAAAATTAAAAAAAAATTAAAAAAAATTAAGAAAAAAAAATGAAATTTGCAATTGACCTTTCCCTTGTCTAATCAGGCGCCTGAAATGTCAACCACATTTCGGTTACTAACTTCATCTTTCACCTGTGTACAGCGCCTCATATCCTATATATATACCCAGAAATGCAGCGGCTCGTTTTCCATCATTTTATGCAACCATAAAGAATCTGAACCGGAAACGTCTCAGAGGGAGAGAGAGCCAAAGAATCATTGTGATATCTCCTCATCATCATATTTTTAGAGATGGCCGATGAGTTTAATTCAGGCACCAACTTTTGGGATTCTTCCTCCCGCAACCGCTTTGATGCCGGCTCCTCTTCTTCCTCTTCTGGGCTCAACATGGGAAGCTTTGGTTGGCCAACGGAGATAGTGGATATGAAATCAAGGACTTCTATGGATTCCGGGTCGGTTTCGGGTGGTTCGGTGGGTTTTCATGATACCCAGAAGCTGCAAGCAAGTGGGTCAGATCCCGCTGCTGCTGCTGCGGCCGCCGCTGCTGGTGAGTTTCAGATGATGGGTTTGGGGCTGTCCTCACAATCCATGGACTGGAACCAAGCTACTTTACTGTAAGTTGTTTACTTTTTTCTTGTTTGCTTTCATCTTCATCATTTACTCGGCTTTGAAAATTCATACATGGAATCATCAAGTGGTTGAATTTTTTGGTGTTTGGTAGTCGCGGGGATAAACCGGAAAGTGGATTCCGATCGATGGTTCCAGAAACCGTGGGTGTTGGGATAGGATCGTCGTCGCAACTTCATTGGAGGACAGAGAAAATGTTTTCCGGGGTGGGATCGGATTCGGCCGTGAACGAGTTCAAGCAAATCAATCCTCGAGGGTTCTCTCTGGATCAACCCTACGGAAGTTCAAGTGACAGTACTACTAGTTTCCAGATGGATTCACCGGCGTTATACGGCAGCCAGTCGACGATTCTCCAGGGACTTCTGGTACCAGAAAATCAAGCACAGCAATCTTCGTTTGAAACCCGTTCGATGAATTACCAATATGGAACGGGGTATTCCATTAACCCTAATGAATTCCTCCCATCTTGGTCTAAAGTCCCTCCATTCTTGAGAACTTCCCCAACCAAACAGTCTCCCCACAGTCAACTGCAGTTCTCCAACAATGCTCCGTTCTGGAATCCGTTGGCCACCTCCATTAGCGACACCCGCCCGACCTTCCCCTCGTTGCAGACCCAGTTTCCTTCCCCAAGCTTCGAAGAGAAACCCAAGGTAATGTATTCATTATATGCCCTCTCGGATATATAGGATCCATAATCACATGCTGGTGGTGACCCGAGCTTGACCTGTTAAGACGGTTGAGATTTCTGCAACGCCGAGTGGACGTAAGAGTGTGCTATGGCGTCTTCCTGTGTTACAAATTCTCGTTACCTTAACAGGTTCAGCTCGAATCACCTGCTCAAGATCCCTACTCCGAGAAGGCATCATCTCCTATACTGCCTGTATTTGACAATTAGGGTTTGAGAAATTAATCTTCTCTTAGTTTCAATCATGCCAGCAGAATATATCCGAAGTTCGGGACACATCAAGCACTGCTACAAAGAAAAGTGGCAGCGAACCCGCATCCAAAAGGACACGAAATGAAACGGGTCCATCACCTTTGCCAGCTTTTAAGGTACAATCAAAGGAAAGTGAAGCTTCAAGCTTTTACATTTTTATTTTGTGGGTGTTTTTCATTGTTGGACATGGATGAGAATTCATGTAACTTTGATGTGTATTCATAGGTGAGGAAGGAGAAGATGGGAGACAGAATCACTGCACTCCAACAAATGGTTTCACCTTTCGGAAAAGTAAGTTTTTTTTTTTTTCTCAGTTCTGCTTTATTTTCTTAAAGGGCAACGTGCAGCGACATGATTTTGATGCTAATTTCATGAAAGCTTACAAAATTGTCTTTTATTCATGGTTTTTATTACTCATGTGTAGACTGATACTGCCTCAGTGCTCTCTGAAGTCATTGAATACATTAAGTTCCTCCATGAACAAGTCACTGTAAGTCCCATAAAGATTCCTGTCATGCCACAATAAAATTATAAAGACAGTTACACAGTTCCCATTCTGAATTCTGGCACATAATGTTCTCAGGTTTTGAGTACTCCATACATGAAAAGTGGAGCCTCAATACAACATCAACAGGTGCAACATTTATTCTCCTTTTTGGGTTGCATATATCAAAACATACATGGATCATCCTTCTTGTAACTGATGATGAATTATAATAATGCAGTGTTCAGATAAGTCTAAGGATCCTGAAGGACCAAAGCAAGATCTGAGAAGTAGAGGGCTATGTTTGGTACCGGTATCGAGCACGTTTCCGGTGACCCATGAGACAAGTGCTGATTTTTGGACCCCTACATTTGGAGGAACATTCAGGTAGAGGAGAAAGGGAAATGGTGTTGATTCATTGAAATCAAGACATCAAGAACTGATTCTACCTGCAAGTAGCTAAGTCTACATGTTATCTTATCATAAACCCTAACCTCGTTGGGGATGATAGGAAGGGGTGAGAAAAGAACAGGAAAAAAGAAGGTAACATAACTGCCTTGTCCGGCCAGGATGGAGAAGAAGAGAGAATTTAAAAGGGAAAGAAATGGAAATGACCCCTTCAAGGAAAGAAGAGACCATCGTTGGGCCAGTAACAAGCAAAGTGATGCAGGTTTTGGTCACTATTTGGGACCATTGAAGAAGCATATTAATTGTTGTAATAATTGAAGAATTATGATTAGGATTTGGTTAAAGGTCCTGATTTAAGGGAAAAAAAAGCCTTTAAAGCTTAGTTTAGACAAACATTTTAGTGTTAATATATAGCCGAAGTGAGCACAAGAAAGAAAGTTGGTAGAAAGAGCTTTTGTATTCTCTATTGCCATATTGTGAATAGAGTTGGCACTTGCTTTAGTTTAAGAGGAAAGCAAAAGAAGAAGAAGAAGAAAGAAATAAAGAAAGAAAACTGAAGGAATAATTGAATTTTTGAATGGGGCAGAGAGTGTGTGGGGATGTCAATTTGATTGGAAATCTCACTTTTAATTTGTTTTTATGTTTGGAATATGTTAGTGGAAGTCAGAGAGTGGCCCACTTCTCTTACTTTCAGTGTTAGTATATTTTTTAAAATTCAGTTTTTATAATAAATTTATTTTCATTTAGAATTGGAGGAATGTATGTGCAGATGCCATCAGTGTTGCTTTTATGCTTTTCATCGAATGGTCACATTGAGGAGCTTCAATTGGAAGAGAAAGAGAGCCAAAACGCTCCTCTCATCTTGAACTATATATAATGTTATTGTCCACAAGTTCTTAAAATACTCAATGGACTCACTTTTGGAACCCTATGATGTATGTATAATTTCATCCTTAATTTTTTTTTTTTTTTTTGTTAGTAAGTGTAAATTTGATTAAGGGTATGGATTTAAAAAACTCATGTTTAAAATGTTATGAATGAACAACTATTATATTTGTGATAATGAAATAAGTGTATATATAACTAAAAAATGGAAAATTAATAATAATAATGATGAGGATGATGATGAATTAGATGCTTCTTATACAAGGAAGAATTTCAGAAATTTTAAGCAACCAATTCTAGAATATTCATTTGAAATATCTATAAAAAAAAATTGGATGGACTACTGAGTAGTGCAGAATCTTTGAATAGAAGAACTAATTAGAGATTTTCGGTTGAGTAAACAGCATTAGTATATAGAAAAGCTTAACATGTATTAATAACAAACTAATCATGATTAACAACTTTATGATATTCTTCAATCTAATAATCCCCATCTCTTTTTCTTTTAGCTCAGAGTGCAAAGAATAGAATACAGAGAAAGCAGAAAATCTTTAATCTGAAAATTCAAAGGACTTAATGTTTTCTTATTCTTACTTTTGCACCCATTGGCTAAAAGAGCATTGCAATATAGTCTTTTGCAGAACCCTTGGGATCAGTACCCTATGATCAAATGCTTTATCAAGTTAAAAAAAATTTTGAATGTAAACACCAACTTTTCTGAAAGAAAAATGTGAATTTGCCAGAAAAAAAGAATCCAGGGCAATGAATAATGATCATTGTTATGCTGTGATCTAGTCTTCCATGTGACCCACAGCTCTCATACGCCTCTTAGTCCATATTTGTCAACTCTCAGGAAAGTCTATGTTCAGAAGTTCACATGCAAAAAGGCTCTTCACAATAACTATCCCTCTGTTGAGTTTAGTTTAGTTACTAAGAAATATTTGACTGTAAGGTTTAGAATTTAGATACTTTTGTTATGTTTGGAGCGAATAACTATTAACTATTCTTTACAATTAAATCAAACAAAGCCAATAACTCTGTAGCTTCATCTTTTAATCTTTAGAAGGTGTAAAAGATATTCCTCGAAAAGGTGAAAGCACTTCTATGAAAATTCCAATTTAACTTAGTTTAAGCTTCTATACTAGATTAGAAAACTTGATGCAAAAGTTCGGCCAAACTAGTGCTGTAAAGGAATTAATACTCTTAATAGGCTGCATAGAGAGTAGAAGGAAGAAAGCCTTTCTTGCCCAACAACATTGATTGCATGATGGTTTACACTGCAATATCAGAACTGAAGCATGTGCTTCACACATGCATTTCTTCATACAGAACAAAGGCTATCAGTAATAGTCTTTCTTTTTAACTTATATCAACAACAATGCATGAAGCACATATAACAGACAAAATTGCCTTCAATTTTCCAGCCTTTTTTTTTTTTTTTTTTTTTTTTTTATGTATATGCATGCAAGAACAATATTGAATTTCTTTAATCAAGCACCAAAGTAAAATTTTTCTTTAAATTAAGAAACACATTGACCATGAGTAAATTTCATTTCTCATTGAGGGACTTAATAAGAAGACCCACAAAGGTCAGCTTTTGTATACATGGGAGTCCTTCACTCGTGTGGCTTTGTCTCCCCCCCTAAATTTTCTTTCTCTGTGCTTTCCACTTGGAGGGGCCTTTCATCTTTGTCAGCTAGCACACCACAAGCTTACATCACCATAACATCATCAAATTTACATAATGTAAATAGTAAATTAGGAAATTTTCTTAAGAAGTTTGTTTATACATAATCATAGTTAGTTTTAAATTAATTACCCAATTCGAACTCGAATGATTGGCGAAGTTTGGTAAGGGTATAATCATCACCACTACATATATTTATGTTCAAATCATTATATGCATTTTTTTTTTTATTAATTCATACATTCGAAAAGTTAAATTATATAATTAGTACTACAAAACTATAACATCAAATTTAAAATTTGGAAGTTAGAGGACCATATATACTTCATTAGCACTTTAATCTTGTTTTTAAATATCATTTGGTTGTTGAAGAATATATACGGTGATAATGCCAAAAAAAAAAAAAAAATTGTGGTTGGGGAAAATGTTGATGTCAAGGCACGAAAATTGATGAGGATATGAAACCAGCCACTTGTATAAGAACATGGTACTTAATTAGGACATGATATGGGTAACATGAATCGAACTAGGTTGTTGATGACTATGACATGATGTTGCTGCCTCCAACAAAACTTGGCACAATTTACGCGTAGAGCAATGCTAGGGGCACTCGCTTTTCCCACTCTCTGGTCCACACTTTCCCTTTTATTGGGCCACGTTATCTTGGCTGCCGTGAAGTTGCGCCTGAAAGCTTTAAGGAAGCTTACGTGGCCCAATGAAAAGGAAGTGTTGGCCGGAGAGTGCAAAAAGCGAGTGCTGATAGCATTGCTCTATACGCATAATAATAAAATTATTTCTCATCAACGATATAAGTAATTCAGTGATTATTTTTTTCTACTGAAAGTAATAGATTCTGATTTTGAATCGCATGATATGCAAGTGTGATATAATAAAAGATGAAAGATAATTATCTCTTAATGTACAATTAAGATAAAAAATAAAATAAAATTATTTCCCAATTAATTTGCATTTTTCTCTCAATTCCAATACGTACATTTCATTGCGATTTCATTGTATTGTGTATAGTCTTCAATTACAATCCATACAGCTCTTGCAGCTTTGGCTCGATCGATCGCCTAGCTCCAGTGGGAAAGCATCTTTACTTCTGACTTTGATCAGGGTTTGAACTTTGAACAGAGTCGTCTTTACATTTGTAGTCATAAAAAAATCTCTCTCTAAATTTTTGTATATTCAAACAAACAAAAAATTATACCTTTACTTAGGAAGAGAATGTTTAAATTAATTATTTAAATATAATTGATAGTTAATATTTAATAGTTAATAATAATAATTATTTATAATTTAGAATCTATTTGAGTACGATTAATAAATTAAAAGTATATTGATTACAATTAATTTTTTCAATAATTAGTATAAAAAATAAAAAAATAATTTAATTTTTTTATTATTATTTTTTTATGTTGGTTGCATAATGAACCCTCTCCCTCCTTTATCTCACTCTACCCGTATGCAATGTGAGTCAAATTGAAAATCTCTTATTTTTAACGAAAAGAAATTATTACTGAATTATTTAAATTGTTGACAACTTAATTTTATTTTTAAACATCAATAACACATAAAATTTTAATTAAATAATTAATAAAATTATTAATACATCTTTCATAGATGTCTCTAAAGCATTAAAAGTATACGTTTAAAAAATCTATAATTTTTTTAGGTGAAAGTTGCCTTACCATTGACGAGAACGACATTAAAATCAAAATTAATTTTAACAAAAAAAAAATACTATTAAATTGATGAAAGTCAAAACCACAAAAGGATTTTATTAGCAATGAGTAGGAGTAAACATAAGAAGGCGGCAACGTGTTAAAGAAAGTGTGGGGGTGGTGGGGGCGAATGATTAGGGTTGAAGAAATTAGGATTAAGGCAAGGAGATAAATAAGGGTCGCTTTCGGGGGGCTCTGACTCGTAGAGAAACGGCAACGTGGGTGCGGTGTGGGACCCAGGTGTCTTCGCACGCGCGCATGCCGGTGGACCCCACTCGTTGACCTATGCAATAAAGGTCAAACACCCACGAGTAGTGACCACATTGGTTACCTACCATATTCTTCCGCTGCTCTCCTCCTCAGTGTAGTCTCACCTAATTATAACCCTATATATTAATATCTATATCATTCTTTCTTTTTCTAAAAAGTTTTAGGTAATTTCCTTTTTTTTCCTCCCCCAGCCCCTAATATATATATTTTTAAGTGGAAATTATTTTACAAATTGATACTCCGAGAATTTTACAACTTGTACTCTTATGGTAGGGTTTTAAGGTGCATATTTTATATTTTTATTATTAATTTGTATAAAAAAAATTATTTTTATTTTTTATCAACGGTTAAATTAAAATATTTCATGTAATATTAATGTTGAAAATAAAATATTTTTATAATTTTTCAAATGAATTAAAAATAAAAAAGTATAATAAATATATCTAAAGTTAGAAAAGCCTTTTATTAAATGGTAAAGTATTTTCAGGCTAGTTTATATGTTCTTAAAACTAATTTCTCCCTTAAACATTACTAAAAATAAAAAGTCGTTCCTAAACAAGAGTACACCCCTATATCAATACAGTGCAATAAAGAAATTAAACTTAGACACTAAATTTGATTTAGAAGATGGTGCTTATAATTACCAGCAAGATACAACCCTTGGGTTTAAATACTACATTTTTGGGTAAATAGGAATAGTTTTTAATTCCTTATATCAAACCCTTTCTCAACTCTTTACCATTTGAACAACACCTTAAAGTGTTAATATCATGTAAAAGAGTTTAATTATTTATTTACTTTTAAATTAAATGTAAATAAAAGATATATTTTAATGTGACATTACTCTGCATCACAAGTTTATCATTTTAAAGACTTAGAGTATGTTTAGTTTAAGAAATTAAAACAAGGAGGAGGGAGGACAATATCCTACCATTTCCTTCCCGAGATCCCCAATCCCCTCTCATTCCTTTCCCTCATCTAGATATACTAAAATGCGCAAAGGGAAAGCCCCTCCACTCCCATAAAAATTGTTTTATCCAAATAGGGAAACTTCTCCTCTTCCCCTTCTCTCTCCTCAAATCAAAATAGGCTTTTAGACTTTATTTGGGAACGCTATGCAGTGGCTATGGCCATGGGATTTCTTGGTTTTTAGTGTCTCAAAAATATAAAATATATTTAATATTTAGTTTATTTACTATTTATATTTTAAAATAAAAATAAAAAGATAAAAAGAACCTATAGTCATAGCATCACATAACAATCCCAAATATCTTACCTCACCCGCATGTCTATGGCTAGAATTTAGAATCTTTTACTCCGTTTATAGAAGAGATGACCATTAGGCCACTTAAGTCATTGACATTAATAAATTAATATTATTTTTTGATCTTCAGTTGTACAATGAAAAGCAATGCATTAGTATTATTAATTAACTCCAAGAGTTGAATTCACTATTTATATTTTTTAAAAAAAATAAAAAGATGAAAAAGAACCTATAGTCATAGCACCACATAACAATCCCAAATGTCTTACCTCACCGGCATGTCTATGGTTAGAATCTAAAAGCTCTTACTCCGTTTACAATAGAGATTACCATTAAGACACTTAGGTCATTGACATTAATGCATTAATATTATTTTTGATTTTTGGTTGTACAATGGAAAGCAATGCATTAGTATTATTAATTAACTTCAAGAGTTAAATGCACTAATAAGCAAGTGTCGTCTTGTAGGCTATATTTAGGGTTCAAATTTTGGGATTAGCACTTAAGAAAATTAATTTTGTTAAACACATTATGTTAATTAAGGGGTGTGCCTTTAAAATCATCTAAAGAAGAATTAGTCTTGAGATGAGTGAAAATTGACTTAAAGATACCATGGTAGTAAATATCAACAAAAATTTAACATTATTAATCTCCAATTATGGTGGTTAATATAGCTAAATTAATGTCAAAGTCATTTGATGGTATTTTTAATGGAGGATTTTCAATTTAAACATAAAAAAAGGGAAGATTTTCAATTTGGGGAAAAATTAATTCAACTTCAAAGATAATTGGATTAATTTTTTAATTGAAAAATTTTTAGAAAGAAGGAGCATTAGTAATATTTAAGGATGTAAATATAAAATAATGTTGTGGATTACGGTGGCAAAGCACTATTTTCCCCAATTATAATACTTTAAAATACAAATTAATCTGATAAATATTGATCTCCAAGTTGTTGGGGTATTCGAGGATTTTTCATAAATATTATAAACTTATAATCATGTTCCGTTTGTCTATCCTTGTAACTAATGCAAGGATCTTGTGCAAGATTGAAGAAAATTTAACCCTCATTTTGTCATACGATGAAGTAATTAAGAAAATGTAGATTTGAATTTCAGTTTTTTAATAGAAAATACAAGGCAACTGTGACATTGAACCGTAAGTTTTTCTTAGAAATTAAGGGGATGACTTCAAGTCTAGAATCTTGCTAGATACTAGGATGGGAATGTGCAAAAGAATTTAGTCCTTTAGTTGGCTATTGTTATAAGTTTTTCTTTTTCTTTTTCTTTTTTATTTTCTTAAAAGTTGAAACCATGAGTTATTGAATAGAAGGGATTTGACTTAATGGCAAGAGGATTTTCTCTCGAGTAATGATAGGGAAATTTTGGAATTAAATTTTGATATTAATGACATGATTTGTGTTACATTATTAAATTAATTGATATATATAATATACTGGATTTTAAAAAAATAAAAAAAATTAATTGTTAAATAATATAAATTTTATTTTTTAATATTTTAAATAACATAAGTCATGTTATTAGTCTCATATTTTGATCTTAAATTTTAATCTCATTTGTCATTATTTTTTTCTCCCAACGCGTCTGTCATGATTCAATTTTGACAAAAAAAAAAAAAAATCAAAAGAAAGTGAATTCCAGTACATTTTTTAATTTTTAATTATTGTTGACTTTCTATTATGTTACCTCAAATTATTAAATTAGTTAATACATATAATATAATAAATTTTAAAAAAA
>BPVZ01000281.1:150711-163065 GCA_020521535.1 Rubroshorea leprosula | reverse complement strand
CTGATAATTGATGAATAAAAATGTGGTAAGAAATTTGTGAAGACTGTAGCTGCTTTATTATTAATAATAATTTCATCTTCTCTTCATTAGAGATATGTATAACCGTAAACTATCCTAGCAAGCTGCAGCATATCGTGATCTGAGTGCAAATATGTACTTTGTTCTTCGTTATATATATGATGGTGATGGATGTAAGAATTGGATGGGTCAAACAAGGTAGAAGTACATTTCAGATGGAGCCTGTTATCTAGCACTGTTTTTAGGCTAATACCTTCTGCACAAACTATGGTAACAAAACAGGACTAAATGAACCAGCCAATGGGTTTAGTGGTTCATCACCAAGCCTAAAAATTTGGATTTAATTAGTTAGAAGTTCGACTTCTACCAATTATTGAAAAAATCCCCTCCTTCCCCCAAATTCCCGATGTTTTTTTTTTTATAAAAAAAAGGGACTAAATCTGCAAAGAATCAACTTCTCAATCACTGCACAATATTTCTAAGCCCCATTTAGAAGCAATTCTTAATTCTCAATGATTTTTCTAACATCTGCCTGAATTATTGCAAGCATGGTAGATTCAGATCCGAAAGGAAGCATTGATACATATAAACTAAGAGGAAGGACGGGGAAGTAAATTTAAATTATGTGGTAATTGCCAGGTTAAGCATAGATTTGATTTTATTACCCTTTGCATTTTATTTTTTTAATTTTATCTACTGTTATAGTGTTATGCATTTTCTCATAAGTCCAACTGATGAAGTTATTTAGTTCATTGTTATTTGAAATTCAGGGGTTTGAAATGAGATTACCTTCAAAGCATTCAAAACAAGTAAGAGGAAATGACATTAGTATGGAGCTCCAAAAATAAAGAACTAATTAATGGTTTGTAATATTTTCAATGATTTTTGTTTTGATTTGATAGGCACAATTTTCCTTAACGTCTGCAGATCAAGTGATTTGCTTCACAACCCTTCTGGCTTCTCAGCAAGATGTGCCTACTTCTTTAGTCTCAATGTAAAGAGTTGAACTGCTTGTACTTCCATCTCAATAAATATCTTTCATTGCTGATAAAAGAAAATTACATGAACTAGGTGGAGAACTATATATAATTTAAGTCTTCAAACAATTGGATAATATTAGCAGCTAACTATGACTGGGTTTGGATTGTGTAGAAGTGAGGGTCACATTAGAGTAAGCTTGGAGGGATTAAATAAATAAATAGAATTAAATTATCAAACTTCAAAAATTTCTTTGTGAAGATACGTACTTACCTTGACCAAAAGCAATGCCACCCTTTATTTATTCTCTCACAAACGTAAAGCCTTCTATTAATTAAGGCTTCATTTGGAAATGTTCCACAGTTGCTTTAACTTTTCTTCATTTTTTCTTTTATCTTAAAAATATAAAATATTAATCAAAATAAATATTAAATATATTAAATGAGTTAATTATTATCTACCTACATATAAATTTTATACGTTATACTTATATACAATCTTGATATTTATTTTTCTACTTTTAATTATTAAAATTTATTGAATTTTTGTTTTATTTATTAAATATAATTATTTTTTAATTTAAAAAATCATGATAAATTTCATGACTTTTTATAGTATTAAAAGATTAAATATATTAAAAGATTAAAAAAAACCTACAACTATAGTTGTAAGGTAGCACTCAAACTAAATCTAAGTACTTCCTCTTTTCAGTAATCCTCTGTTTTTTTTTCTTTTTTATCATTTAAATCTTATACCTTACTTCCTCTTTATAAAAGAATGATGCTACCGGCCGGAACACTCTTTTTGACAAATTCTTTGCGTCTTCTTGCCCGTTTTAAAATTCTTTCTTCATCATATATGGCTTTACTCTTCCGCCAAAAAGATGAGGAAATTAATTCTGCTTGTTAATTTGCTTTTGCCTTCAGTTATTCTGGGATTCGTTTCTTTGTCCAGGAGTAAGACATCTTTTCTTCATCTATATATACATTTACAATTTCATATCAACATCTTTTCATCAACAAAGTGAGCAATAATACATTCAATAGAGGAAAGATATAAAAGGTCATCAGATAGAGGCAAAACCTGAAGGTATAAATCTTTCCTATAATTTTTTTTTTTATGCTATAATTACGCTCTCTTCAAGGTGAAGAAGTAAAATTAAATCTTATAGGCCAATCCTCTACTTGCTCTGTGGAAAAGGACTTTCTAAAAATTAGTGTTATGATAACTTGTTAATATACGTTTTTATTTCTCATATTCATACATCAATTCGTCATTTTACTGATTGTAAATGCAAAAGAAATGTAAACTGAAGACGAACATATGATCTACCCGGAAAACCCCAAAGAGAAAAATATCATGCACAAAGAGAGTGCTTTCACAATACCAAAACTGAGTACAATGACATTAACCCCTTACAATCTTTTTAGGGTTAGTATTTATATATTATTGAATTTCCTATCTTTACTTAGACTTAAAAATTTAACTATTACTTAAACCGGGCCTTTAGGCCCAATGGTTCGACTCCAAGCTTTAGTGCTTGGGTGAGGCGGTGGTCAGAGTTTCGAGCTCTACCACCGTCGTGCATCTCATTTGAGGGGGTGGAATGTTCACCCGATCTGAGAAATCCCAGTTGCTAACATCTAACTCATACTAACTTCTTAACCATTACCTTGTCAAAAATAAAAAAATAAAAAAACTTAACTATTACTTGTTATATAAATAAAATCCCATCTTCATTAACTTGGGCCTTGAACTAAAATTTGGCCTATACTCTAAATAGGGGGTTATTGGGCCAACTTATTGGGTTTAAATTACCATCCTCCTACTTAACTATTTTTCAAAAGTCAGTTTTTGTTAAGGAAAGTGAGCCCATCTCTTTTCATATAATTTTCTATTTTCATTTATTTTATGATTTATATTTTTTTTTTTCCTCTTGGTCTCAACTGTTTCAGGACCAAAGATCTGCAATTAATAATAGCGTCTGGTTCTTCATTCTTAGTCTTATTAACAATTGTCAAACCAGGTATGTTACTTTATTAAATGTATACTACTTAATTAGTGGTTTGTGCCTCGGGATTTTGTTATAAATTTATAATCATTAATTTTTTTTTTTGTTCTTTAAAATTTTGAACAATTAGAGCATTCTTACTTAGAAGAAAAATTGTGCTAATATCATTTTAGTTGGGTAGTAATTTTGCAAATAGGGAAATTCTTTTTGAATTAAGACCATGAACATTTAATTGTACTTTCATTTTGTTGTCTATGGATTAAGTTCATAAACATTTAATTGCACTTAAATTATTTTTCTTTTATTTTTTTTTCTCACTTTTTCTTTTTAAAGTTATGTTAATGCATTTATTTAACAAAAAAAAAAGCGTACAAAATTTATTCTTAAATTCAAGTAATTTTTTATTATATATATTTTTTATATTTACCCATATAATAGTTGGAGGAAAATTTAATATTGAGAATAAAAAAAAGGAAAAAGATAATCACTAATGGAGATTGACTTTAGATGAAGTGAGATAACAATTTGAAATTAATATTTAAAATAAATTTGGTGAGATAACAATTTGAAATTGAATTTAGGAGAAAAAAATTGAAATTGAAGAGGATATTATAATGAGATTAATTTTAAATTTAAATTAAAAATTTGATAATAAAAAAGGATAATCACTATTGGAGATTGATTTTAGATTTGGTGAGATAGCAATTTGAAATTGGAATTAAAAATAGATTTGATGAGATAACAATTTGAAATTGAATGTAGCATAGAAAAAATTGAAATCAAATAGCATGTTACAATGAAATTAATTGCAAAATTAAATAATGAATTTGATAAAAGGAATTTTGATTTTTAAATAAATAGTACAATTTAAAAGAGCTTTTTATTATAAGATTCAAATTAGATTTAGGTAAGATTTTAAGTTGGATTTATCTTGAAATTTAATTTTAAAGAAAAGATTAAAATTAATTGGTGAATAAAGGAGTTATCTAAACAACAATAAAATTTCATTACCTTTACACTCATTTTTCAATCTTTAGGCCTTAATGCATTTAAGTCTTAATTGCGGCACAATTTAATAAATAGTATTGATTAGTTCATGAAAATAGGACAAAAAAAAAGTAGAAAAGTGTTTTTACAAGAAAATAGTCTGAGTAAAAACTAAAAGATGTTTGTCTTTTAATTAAATTAACAAAATTAAACAATGAAATCCCTTAAGAAATCAAAATAAAATAATTAGTCAAACTCAACTGTCAAAATTTTCCATAATCATGTTAAAAGTTTAGTTATGCCTTGATGTAATTCTTTTTTTCTTTTATTTAAAAAAAGATAAAAAAGGGGAAAAGAATCTTAATCCTACTTCTTACGATCCCTATTTATATTAAGATTAAAGTATGATTGTTTGGTAATAGGGATTAACAACCTTTGAGAGAATTAATTTTTTTTCTTTAGTGTGCACTCTAATGGAAACATGGAGGTAGGGTGCGACACCTCTCTTGTGTCTAGCCCTTATACAATTTTAGTAGTTGAGAGTTGAAACCTAGAGACAGGATGTGACACCTCTTTTGTGTTTAACCCTCTAGTGCATTTTGATGATCAAAGATTGAAGCCTAGTGATAGGTTCCAACACCTTATTTCCACTTAAGACATTTTTCTTTCTATTTTTCCCATTTAATCATTAAAGCTTGAAGCAACAAAAGTTGAAAAAATTAATAGAATATGCAATTATAAAATTATTTATAAAAAAATCTACTATTAAATCTATAATTTCACAAATGTCAATTGTTGAGAACACTTTAAGTATACATTTTCATGCTTTTATCAACCTATTGCTCAAAAGCCTTTCTCAATGAAGGAATCTCACCTTTTTGATACTCAATGAGAGTGGAAGCGTTCTTACTCATCACCTTAAAAGGGTTGGTTTAAACCACACCACACATCTAATTTTGTTAAGATCACATTCATAATAGATTATAAATATTGGAGTTTGGTTTGGAATAGAGCAAAATCTCATATCAATTTGAAATTACCTAAAATAATTCTCATATAAAGATTGATATTCAAGTTGGAATCTAATTTGGCAACCAAATCTCACAAGACTTCCAATTCTTCATGAAATTTCAAAACATAATCCCAACAATTTGTATGTTGATCTTAACATTTTTTTTATCAAAAAAAATTTATTAAGGGAGTACAAAGGTATTATTTCAACCATTTACACCTTTTTACAAGTTTAGGAATTCTAAAATTTAAATGATGTCAAATTTAATTTTGGAGATTAAGTGATATGAAATTCAAGAGCTTAAAAGTTACAACATTAAAAATTTGAGTGCTTAGTCATTCACTTACTCTCTTTTTTTTTTCTTTCTTTTTTTTTCTAAATTGAAAACAAGTGATTCATTTACAATTAAATTATTTTATCATTCAAAATTTTGAAAATTCTAGTTTATAAGTATAAACTAAAAATTCAAAGGACAATGAATAAAAATTAAGTAATTACCCATTACCCAAAAGGCTAAGAATAAGGGTAAGGTATACTTTTACTAAGGGCATATTTGGGTGAGCTTCTAGAAGCTTCAGCTTTTTGATACTATTCATGTTTCATAAGTTTAAATTTTCCTCTTAAAAACTTACATTTTTGAATTTTTTTTTTTAACCTTAAAAAGATCTTAAACAATAAAAGTTCAAAAGTTTTAAATCCAAACTTTTCATAAATTCATTTTTTACTCACTTTTCACTCACTTTTTCCTATCTCTAAAAGTAACTTTTATATTTTTTCTCTAATAAAAATTTAAATTTATCACTCATAACAGTACTCAAAAAGCAAAAGGTCTCACAAGTTAAATCAAACATGCCTTAAAAGGATATTGGCCAGGTAAGAGTAAAATATTATTTGAAGGGCATGGGTGAGAATATTACAATCCGGCTCTTAGTCTTCCCATTGTCATTTCGAATATGATAAGATGCACGTACCCACTAGAATACGTTCTAATAGTTTAAATCTTGGGTTTTTATGTTTGAGGTATTGAGTATAAATCTTAAGATATGGTGGATAGGGGTTGGGAAAGGGTGGATTATTGTCTATAATATAACGCATCATTTGACAAAAAAAAAAAAAAGGAACCTCAAGTTTAAATTTTAAGAATAAATATTGTAACTCAAAGTGATGCATGAATTCTCTAAATTTTGAAATAATTGACTGAAAATTGTGTGACGCTTGTATAATGTAAGTTATCCACACTCATTTTATTTAGGTCTTTGAATACACGCAACAGTATTTGCCATCTTTTCCCTGCTCATGTTGTTTTTTTTTTTTTTTTTTTTTTTTTGGGTAAAAGCTTCTAAATTGATGAATACAATGGTCAATATTCTATAAAAAAAATTAATCATTGCATTAATTTATTAGCTCAATTTTGTCCAATCAACTACACTGCTTTATCATTTTATTTACTCATTTTTGGTGTATATTATCTTCTTTTTTCTTTTCAGTTGCAATCAAACTTGTAGAAGTAGAAAGAAGAAGTTCAAATCAAGTCACTCAACTATATCTTCCTTCAAAAATATCTTCTTAATCAGGTAACTTTCTACAAATTAATTCAATTATTTTCCCCTATTTAAGAGTTTTTCTATTTAGACTGTATATTGATGAAAAAGAAAACTCAAATGTATACATGACAAACAAATAACTGAATGCAAATTAAATTATGTGATAAGCTAAGTGACGAAAAGAGCTAGTGACAATTTTCCCTCCACTTTTTAGCCTTACTTTTGCATCCTATTAACCTATAGTTATTCATATCTTGGGTTGTTTTTGAAGTTGTTGTATACATTCTACTACACACGGTGTTTCATTTTATAGGGTCTTCTTCAATGGAGTTTATACTAGAGCCTATCATGGAATTCGTAAAGTGTTTGGGGAGGTCATCCTGTACTTATCTAGATTATCACTTAAACTTTGATGAAGCTGTGAGTAATTTGAGAAGAGAATGGGGAGCTCTGAATAGTCGAAAAGATGATATAAATTTACAAGTACAAACTGACGTCCTTCCTTTGGGGAAAGAAGTGAAACATGAAGTACAAAGTTGGCTTGATCATGTGCAAGAAATCAATAATGAAGTGCAAGCTATTCAAGGAAAGATTCAGAAAGTGAAGTGGTACTCACGGGGCCGTGTTGGAAGACTTGTTTGCAAGAAAATTGAGGTGGTGAAAAACATCCAGGAACAAGGTAGTTTTCCTAATGGTCTCGTAGTTGATAAACCTCCCCCTGGAATTATCATGCCAATTGAGAAAGTAGTGGGTGAAACTTTTGCAAAAGAAAAAATTTGGGGATACTTGATGGGAAATGAGGTTGGAATGATTGGGGTTTGTGGGATTGGTGGGGTTGGAAAGACAACCATTATGAAAAATATCAATAATGAATTGGTGAGGCACACTAAGTTTGATAAAGTGATTTGGGTCACTGTATCTTACCCACTTGATGTAACCAAATTACAAGAAAACATCGCTCATGCTTTTGCTGTGGAACTCCCAAAAGGCGAGGACAAAGAGAGGTGGGCGGCTGAATTGATGAGCATTATGGGAAGAGTAAGACATTTGTTGATACTAGATGATGTCTGGGAAAAATTTTCTTTGAATGAAGTTGGAATTCCAAAACCAACAATTGAGAGTGGAAGCAAAATAGTTATCACTAGTAGATTGATTGATGTGTGCCAAAACATGGGCTGTGAGATAGTCAAAGTGGAACCTCTTTCCTTTCAGGAGTCTCTTAACTTATTCTTAGATAAAGTTGGGAGTCATACTATAGAAGTTCCAAACTTAGAAAGAATCTTGAAGCTCATTGTCCAGGAGTGTGGTGGCTTACCGCTAGCCATTGTTGTGATAGCAGAGAGTATGAAGGGAGAAGAAGATGTGAAAGTGTGGAATAATGCCCTAACTGAATTGCGGGAACGGGTAAAGAGTGTGACTGGTTCAGATCAAGAGATATTTAAGAGGTTAAGGTTTAGTTATGATCGTTTGAATAATTCTGAAATCCAAAATTGTTTTCTTTATTGCTCCTTGTTTCCCGAAGATTATCCATT
Source organism: Rubroshorea leprosula (assembly GCA_020521535.1). NCBI lineage: Eukaryota > Viridiplantae > Streptophyta > Magnoliopsida > Malvales > Dipterocarpaceae > Rubroshorea > Rubroshorea leprosula. Next base: position 154,983 of record BPVZ01000281.1, on the reverse strand, counting down.
TTTGAGAAAAGAGTTGATAGAAGGGTGGATTGATGAAGGACTAATTGATGTGTTGCCTAGAAGAAAAGCAGCTTATGAGAGAGGCCAGGCTTTTTTAAATAAGCTAGTAAAGAATTGCTTGTTAGAGAAAACTGTTAATTGGGGTCGTGATGTTTTCAAGATGCATGATGTACTGAGAGACATGGCTATCAAAAGCATCGGTCCTGAATTTGGATATATGGTAAAAGCTGGTATGAAATTGACAGAGGTACTAGATAAGAGTGGATGGGGAAATGATCTTAAGAAGGTGTCTCTAATGAAGAATAACATATCAAAAATTCCCCTTGGGTTGTGCCCAAAGTGTCCAACTCTTTCAACTTTGATATTGTCAAATAATCGAAGTTTGTTAGAGATCCCAGAATCCTTCTTTGAAGGTATGCCTGAACTGAAGGTTCTTGATCTTTCTGAAACTGGCATTGAAGCTTTACCTAATTCCATCTCAAACTTGGAGAAGCTCTCTTCCATGAGGTTAAGGGGGTGTTGGAGGTTAAGATATATGCCTTCTTTAGCAAAGCTTATAGCATTAAAGAAATTAGATCTGAATGATTCCAGGATTGAGGTGGTCCCTCAAGGCATGGAGAAATTGATTAGTCTCGAATATCTTGATTTAAGTGGATGTAGATATCTAAAAGAGATTCCAATGGGAATGTTATCAAACCTTTCCAATCTCCAATACTTGTCAGTTTATGAAGGATTGAAGATAAAAGGAGAAGAGGTTGCGAGAATGAGCAAGTTGGAGACCTTTGAAGGTATATTCAATGACATACAAAGCTACAATTATTTTGTCAAGTCTCAAGATTTCCAAATTCTTACTGATTACCATATGGAAGTAGGAAAAAGACTCAAAGGATCGCCGACTACTCCAGGGGAATCTGTGGTTAGTATTATTGATTGTGACTTAGGAGAAGAATGTATAGTGCTTCCAGATAACCTTAGCAGTTTAATGATCTGGGGGTGTGAAAACATGAGAAGCAGCTTAAATAAAGCAGCTTTGTTAGAAAAGGCAACCGAGTTGAGATCCTGTTTTATTAGGCTTTGTGAAGATATGGAGTGTGTGGTTGACTTGAACTCATCCTCCTATCCAGTACTGGATAAGCTTGAAGAGCTGTATCTTGAGAAATTGCCTAAATTGAGTGTGCTTGTGAGAGTGGAAGGAGTAGCAACACCACCGCACGTCTTTTCCAATCTTAAAAGGCTTTATATTAGCTGGTGTTTCGAAATCAGGAAGTTGCTTCCACTTGAGCTGCTGCAGGCCTTCCAAAACTTAGAGGAGATTCATGTTTTTGAGTGCACACAAATGGAGGAGATAATAACATCATCAGATTCAGATGCATCATCGGATAAATTCACTTTTCCCAAGTTAAGGATATTACACTTGTGGGATTTACCCCAATTGAAGAGCATCTGCAGTGCCAAAGGAGTTATGGTTTGTGATTCTATTGAAGAAATTTGGATACAGGGATGTCGGGAGTTAAAGAGGATCCCTGTGCAGCTTCCCCTGCTTGATAATGGCCAACCATCTCATCTCAGAGAAATCAAGATAGATGAAGAGTCAAAAGAATGGTGGGAATCAGTGGAGTGGGATCATAAGAACCTACTTCACCCTTTCTTGAAATATTCGTCGCAGTGATAATTGAGGTAAGGTGTTGATTGATTAAGTTTTCCATTTCTAATTTTAAGAATGTTGATTTTATTTATTTATTTTATTTATTTTCCAATTCCTCTTCTATCATTTGCAATCCAGAGTATGAATTGAGTGAAATAAACGATCATGATCCAGAGTACGAAATCGTCAAGTTAAATTTCTAGGTTTATTCAACATTCCTTCCAGTTCATGGTAGCGGACGGCTAGGATGAGCGGCAACATTACGTTTGTGTGTTTGTGATATGTTCAAGTAAGTCACGTGCGACCCCGATAGCACGTGTCAGTAAAACCCTTCTTTTCTCCTTTTCTCCTCCCTTCCAGTCCTGTTATTCTGATTGTGAAACTGGATGAAAGAGATCTAGTTCTCTGCTTCTCCAATTTCATCTGAGATTCTCAAATATGGAATCAAATCTCTTTTATCTATGTATGAATTATTATGATTTTAACTCTTTAACTCCTTTTTTATATTTCTTTTCGATTTTGCTGGTCTTTGTTTGTTTATGGATTTCTTATTTTCTTAAATGGGTTCCTTCTGGGTATGGTTATTTTTTTTAGAGAATTCGGTAGTTGGTTCTAATAAATTTATTGAGTTGTTTAATTTGTGATAATCAGCAATTAGAATATTTAAGTTAACTTTTTTTTTTTTTTGTCTGAGTTGGGATTTCAATTTCGGTATTGCAGGTGCCAATTTTGGCAGAATCTATCGGCAATTGGCAGGAAGAGTCCCAGGCTCGGGTCTCCGATGAACTTGAAGTAGTCCTAAGTAATATCATTTCTGATTTTGGCAGAGACTTTGGTGTCATAAACTACCAAGTAGTGAGTATTGATTCTGCTATGTTTATTTTCTATCTGTATCTGTATTCTGATCCTAAATTACCCTTCAAAATTAATATTTTCTACCAAGTAGTGAGTATTTATATAACCAGTCTTCCAGGTGCATAGATCTTTCAAATTTAATCATTTCATTGTCTGATTCTGCTTATTATTGATTCAATTTTTTATTATCATTGATTTCTGGTTATTTACCACATTCTATTGTGCACTGGATGGTGGAGGTGTGCCACACAATTTCTGTGTTTTAATGAGAAATCCAAACTCCAAAGTAGGCTATTTGCTTCCAGATTTCCACCTTCCTTTGCTAGGATGCAGTTTGAAACAGCTTTGTAAATAACCTCCCTTATGAATATACAAGAGATTTCAGAGACAAAAAGAGTAATAGTATCATATTTTTGTTCACATTTTTGAGAATTTGGTACTTGGTTCTACCTCTATCATAGAGTGGCAAAATCTTTGCTAGTGGTTTTGCATTGGAGCTTCCCACCTTCATCCCCAATTTCTGCAGTTATGATGATGGAACTCCTGTAAACATTGCAGCTGCTCAACCAAAAGCTATTGGAATCTCAGGACCTTCTAAGAATAATTACACTCAAAGCAATGTGGTTTCACCATTCTACAAAATAGGGTCGGCTCAATCAAGCTCAAAGCCATCGTCCATTCAAGGATGGCATGCAACCATGAAGGATGCTGTGAGTAAAGAATTAAATCTTTTGTGCCCTCAAAGAGCTTAAGTATCTGGATGCTTTTGTTTTCAAAAATATTTGCATCTTTAATTTTCTCTAGTAGAGATATGTTATAATGAGTAGTATTATTTGCTGTCGTAGCATGCTTCATATCCTGATCTGGGTGCAGCTACTTTCTTCTTTGGTGTATGTGATGGTGCGTTAGGTAAGAATTGGATGCCTCAAATAAGGTAGCCTAACCGAGATAATGTAAAGATTAGATGGCTTAAGTGTTCAGTCCCTAACATTTGACTGAATAATTACAAGCAGGGCAGATTCTGATTGGAAGCAGTAATACATAAAAATCGAGAGGAAGGACTGGGAATTTTCAATTGATTTGGTTTCCAGGTGAAGCATAGATTTGATTTTGTTACCCTTCCCAAATTTTCGTGTACTGTTGTGATTTTCTTAGAAGCCCAACTGAAGTTATTTTGTTGCTTGTCATTAGAAATTCAGGGTTTCGAAATGAGGTTACCTTCAAAGTGTTTAAAATGAGCAAAGATGTAATGATGCTGGTAGTGATTCTGAAAATGAACAACTGATGATGGTTTGTAAACTTTTCATTGATTTTTGTTTTGATTTGATCAATATCATTTTCCTAGTTGTTTCATTTGATTGGGGATTTATGATGTAGGTATGACGAAATGGGGAAGAGGAAGATGCAAGTCTTGTAGAGGTGCATGTTTTGTTAGTTCACTCAAATCCCACGCTTGACCACCTTTAATTTCTAAGTTTTTTGGGTTAATGATTTTTAACATGTGTGCAACATTTGCAAAATGCAGGCATATGGACGCATGTGTTCTTCATCAAATGGACACTTAGGTCCTGAGTGCAGACAATAATTCTGTTGAGGAAGCAAAACCTCTGCTTCTGAAAATAAGGTGAGTTACCATGTCTTGAATTCTTGTCAATTGATTAAATTAGTTCTAGATTCTGTTTTCTAGCTTTAGTTGTATGAGTTAGGTGGACCTGGTTCTTTTATGTCATTTTCAAAACTATGAGAAGAGGAACTCCATTTATAAATCTCAA
>BPVZ01000281.1:137897-148465 GCA_020521535.1 Rubroshorea leprosula | reverse complement strand
TTGCAGATTTGCAGATCTGCTGCTTCTTCTAATTTGCTAGGCCTAATTTTGGTACTAGTGTCCAACGTTCTTCGATTCCTTTTGCTAAACCTGCAACAGGTACACTATCTATCTAGATCTTCAATTTTAGATTTCTCTATTGGTGCACAATTTGGTTACCTTAGATTTCTTGCTTTCGATTGATTGCTAGTTCTGTTTTTTCCTTCTTTTTTTAAAGTGACAAGCTGAGTGATGAAAAGAGCTAGAGACAATTTTCCCAACCCTTTTCGGTCTTAGTTTTTCATCCTATTAACCATTAGTTATTCCTATATCTTGCATGGTTTTTGAAGTTGTCATATACATTCTAATACACATGATGTTTCATTTTATAGGGTCTTCATCAATGGAGCTTCTGGTAGAGCCTATCATGGAGCTAGTAAAGTGTTTGGGGAGGTCAGCTTGCACCTGTCTAAATTATCACTTAAATTTTGATGAAGCTGTGAGTGAGCTGAGAAGAGAATGGGGAGTTCTAAACAGTCGAAAAGAGGATATAAATTCAATAGTAAGGACTGAGGTTCTTTGGGGGAAAGAAGTAAAACATGAAGTGCAAGATTGGCTTGAACGTGTAGAAGAAATCAGTAAAGAAGTGCAAGCCATTCAAGAAAAGATTCGGAGAGTAAAGTGGCACTCACGGGGTTGTCTTGGAAAACTTGTTTGCAAGAAAATTAAGGTGATGAAAAAAATCCGTGAACAAGGTTGTTTTCCTGATGGTCTCGTAGTTGATAGACCTTCGACCTGTGGAGTCATCATGTCAAATGATAATCCAGTGGGTGAAGATTCTGCAAAAGAAAAAATTTGGGGATACTTGGTGGGAAATGAAGTTAGAAAGATTGGAGTTTGTGGGATTGGTGGGGTTGGAAAGACTACCATTATGAAGCATATCAATGATGAACTGGTGAGGGAGGCTAAGTTCGATAAAGTGATTTGGGTCACTGTATCTTACCCACTCGATGTAATTAAATTACAAGAAAATATTGCTCGTGCTATTGCTGGAGATGATAGACAGAGACTCCCTGGAGGTGAGGATAAAGAGAGGCGGGCAGCTGAATTAAAGAGTGTTATGGGAAGAGTAAGGCATGTGCTTATCCTAGATGATGTCTGGGAAGTGTTTTCTCTGATTGAAGTGGGAATTCCAGAACCAGCAATTCAGAATGGAAGCAAAATAATCATCACTAGTAGATCCATTGATGTGTGCCAAAATATGGACTGTGAGATAGTCAAAGTGGAGCCTCTTTCATTTCAGGAGTCTTTTAACTTATTCTTAGATAAAGTTGGGCAACATGTTCTGCAAATACCAAGCTTAGAAGGAATCTTGAAGCTCATTGTGGAGGAGTGTGGTGGCTTACCGTTGGCCATTGTTGTGATAGCAGAAAGTATGAAGGGAGAAGATAATATTGAAGTGTGGAATAATGCCCTGACTGAATTACAGAAACGAGTAAAGAGTGTGACTGGTTCAGATCAAAAGATATTTAAGAGGTTAAGGTTTAGTTATGATCGTTTGAATAATTTTGAAATCCAAAGCTGTTTTCTTTATTGCTCCTTGTTTCCTGAAGATTATCCATTTGGGAGAGAAGGGTTGGCAGAAGGGTGGATTGATGAAGGACTAATTGATGTGTTGCCTAGTAGAAAAGCAGCTTATGATAGGGGTCATGCCTTTTTAAATAGGCTAGTAAAGAAGTGCTTGTTAGAGAAAACTGTTGATTGGCGTGGTGTTGATGTTTTCAAGATGCATGATGTAATGAGAGACATGGCTATCAAAAGCATTGGTCCTGAATTGGGATATATGGTAACAGCTGGAATGAAAATGACAGAGGTACCAGATGAGCATGGTTGGGGAAATTATCTTAAGAAGGTGTCTCTAGTGGGGAATAACATATCAAAAATTCCCCTTGAGTTGTCTCCAAATTGTCCAACTCTTTCAACTTTGATATTGTCAAATAATTATAATTTGTCAGAGATCCCAGAATCCTTCTTTGAAGGAATGCCTGAACTAAAGGTTCTTGATCTTTCTGAAACTGGTATTGAAGTTTTACCTAACTCCATCTCAAACTTGGAGAAGCTCTCTTCCATGAGGTTAAGGTGGTGTCAAAGGTTAAGGCATTTGCCTTCTTTAGCAAAGCTTAGGGCATTAAAGAAGTTGGATTTGAATCGTTCCAAGATTGAGGTGGTCCCTCAAGGCATGGAGAAATTGATTAGTCTGGAATATCTTGATTTAAGTGATTGTTACAGTCTAGTAGAGATTCCAATGGGAATGTTATCAAACCTTTCCAATCTCCAATACTTGTTATTAGTTTCTGAAAAATTGAAGATAAAAGGAGAAGAGGTTGCAAGATTAAGCAAGTTGGAGACCTTTGAAGGTGGATTCAATGAAATACAAGGCTACAATTATTTTGTCAAGTCTCAAGATTTCCAAATTCTTATTGATTACGATATTGAAGTAGGAGAAGTACCCTCTACTTGGTCTACTGGCCAAGCTAAACCTACGGTTAGTATTAATAATTGCGACTTGGGAGAAGAATGTATGGTGCTTCCAGATAACATTAAGAATTTGATGATCTGGGAGTGTAAAAACATGAGAAGCAGCTTAAATAAAGTAGCTTTGTTAGAAAAGGCAACCGAGTTAAGATCCTGTTATATTAGTAAATGTGAAGATATGGAGTGCGTGCTTGACTTGGACTCATCCTCCTGTCCAATACTGGATAAGCTTGAAGAGTTGAGTCTTGACATATTGCCTAAGTTGAGTGTACTTGTGAGAGTGGGAGGAGTAGCAACGCCACTGCACATCTTTTCCAATCTTAAAATGCTTTGGATTCGGGAATGTTTAGGAATGAGGAAGTTGCTTCCAGTTGAGCTGCTGCAGTCCTTCCAAAACTTAGAGCAGATTGATGTTGATAGGTGCGAACAAATGGAGGAGATAATAGCATCATCAGATTTAGATGCATTATCGAGTAAATTCACTTTTCCCAAGTTAAGGACATTGTTATTAACTGATTTACCTCAATTGAAGAGCATCTGCAATGCCAAAGGAGTTATGGTTTGTGATTCTATTGAAAAAATTCAAATATCGAGATGTCGGGAGTTAAAGAGGATCCCAGTACAGCTTCCTCTACTTGATAATGGCCAACCATCTCCTCTGCCTCGTCTTAAAGAAATTTGGATAGATGAAGATTCAAAAAAATGGTGGGAATCAGTGGAGTGGGATCATAAGAACCTAGTTCAACCTTTCTTGAACTATTCTTTCTTTTGATTGAGGGGTAAGGTAAGAATGTTGATTTATTTATTTATTTTATTTGTTTTCCAATTCCTCTTCTATCATTTCTATTGTTTCATTGATACTTGGAGGTTGAATTGAAGGGGTAACGGACAGCCAACGATCCAGAGTAAGAAGGCACTAACGAACGACCAGGATGAGTGGCAACATTCCGTTTGTGTATGTACCTGACATGTCCAAGTAAGTCACGTGCGGCCCCGAATAGCACCTGCCAGTAAAACTCGTGCTCCTCCTTTTCTCCTCCAGTCCAGTCCTGTTATTCTGATTCTGATAAAAGAGATCCAGTTGAGTTGAGTCTTCCCTAATTTCATTTGAGATTCTCACCAAACTGGGTACTATATATGGAATCAAATCTCTTTTATCTATGTATGAATTATTATGATTTTAACTCTTCAACTCCTTTTATATTTCTTGTTCCATTTTGGTTATTTCAAAATCTATTGTAGATTTTCTAAAATGATTTGTTTCTGCCAAAATTTTTGGTGGCTGGTCTTTGTTTGTTTAGGGATTCCTTATTTTCTTAAATGGGTTCCTTCAGGGTGTGGTTATAATTTTGAGAAATCCATAGTTGGTTTTGATAAATTTATTGAGTTGTTAAATTTTTGATAATCAGTAATTAGAATATTTAAATTAACTTTTTTTCCTTTTTTGTCTGAGTTGGAAGCAAAATCATTGAATTGAAAAACATGCAGGATTTCAATTTCAGTAGTTGGCAATTGGCAAGAAGAGTCCCAGGCTCCTGTCTCCAATGAACTCCGAGTGCTCCTAAGTAGTTTCATTTCAGACTTTTTGCACAATATTTGGTGTCATAAAGTCCAAGTAGTGAGTATTGATTTTGCTCTGTGATCATTTTCTATCTGTATCTGTCTTTTGATTCTAAATTAACCATCAAAATTAATATTATGATTCACCTGCAACCATAATAAAATAACATGCTTTGTAGTTTCTTTTATCTTATATTGCATGTAGTCTCATTCTGAACAACTTTTCCAAGTTCAGTTTTTACTTTTATGAGTTTTATCTGATATTTGCATATTCACGTGGGAGGTACAAGTTTATTGCCAAATATATGGGTTTGTGATTCTGCAAAGTCGAAATCCAGTTGCGCACCAGAAGATGTAATAATTCAATTTTGAGTTCCAATAATTCATTTCCTTAACCATAAGCAGTATAAGTAGAGCGTCATTGCCTAAATTGATTAATTCTTATATGCATTTAATAGATTATAAACCAAACTTAATACATTACAATCTGGAATTCACTTTACTGGAGTGATTTTGATACTTAATCTCTTCTTTTTATGGACTCTTAGCTGATTTTATCCTTTCTTTCTTTTGTTTATTTACTTCTTGCAGATGCACCTACTTGTGCTGATGAAGGTGAAGCAGTTGAAGAAGGGGGCATTAAGGATGACGCTCATGGTGTTAATTTTAAGACAGTTTCCAATGTTGAAGGGCAACAGGAAAAGGAGTGTGGGAGAGAAGTTAAACCAATATCCATGCTTCGTACCTTTTAGAGAGTACTGCTTTGCATTATATAACTGCTCTTCCAGGTGCATAGATCTTTCAAATTTAATCATTTCACTGTCTGATTCTGCTTATCATTGATTCAATTTGTTATTATCATTGATTTCTGGTTATTTACCGCATTCTATTGTGCATTGGATGGTGGAGGTGTGCCACACAATTTCTGTGTTTTAATGAGAAATTCAAACTTCGAAGTAGCCTATTTGATTCCAGATTTCCAGTTTTCGACCTTCCTTTGCTAGGATGTAGTTTGATAACAGCTTTGTAAATAACCTCCCTTATGAATATACAAGAGATTTCAGAGACAAAAAGAGTAATAATATCATATTTTTGTTCAGATTTTTTGTTGCTTGTCATTAGAAATTCAGGGTTTCGAAATGAGGTTACCTTCAAAGCGTCTAAAATGAGCAAAGATATAATGATGCTGGTAGTGATTCTGAAAATGAACAACCCGATGATGGTTTGTAAACTTTTCAATGATCTTTGTTTTGATTTGATCAGTATCATTTTCCTAGTTGTTTCATTTGACTGGGGATTTATGATGTAGGTGTGACAAAATGGGGAAGAGGAAGATGCAAGTCTTGTAGAGGTACATGTTTTGTTATTACATTTCTTGTTCCATTTTGGTAATTCCAAAATCTACTGCAGATTTTCTAAGATGACTTGTTTCTGTTAGCATTTTTGGTGGCTGCTCTCTATTTGTTTAGAAGAGATTTCTTATTTTCTTAAATGCGTTCCTTCTGGATATGGTTATTTTTGTTCAGATTTTTGAGAATTCAATAGTTGGTTCTAATAAATTTATTAAGTTTTTAATTTTTGATAATTAGTAATTAGAAAGTTTAAATTAAGTTTTTTTTTTTTTTTTTTGTCCGAGTTGGAAGTGAAATCATTGAAAAGAAAAACAATCTGTCGGCAATTGGCAGGAAGAGTCCCGGGTTCCGGTCTCCAATAAACTCCTAGTACTCCTAAGTAGTATCATTTCAGATTTTGGTGTCATAAACCCCAACTAGTGAGCATTGATTTTGCTGTGTTCATTTTCTATCTGTATCTGCGTTTTGATCCTAAATTACCCTTCAAAATTAATATTATTATTCACCTGCAATAATAATAATATAACATGCTTTTTAGTCTCTTACGCCAAAAGTTCTATGCAAGCGAAGGTTTCTAATAAAAGTTAGATCATTTTCAGGTTTCTTATAAGTTCTGTTTAGGTTGAAGAGCAGTCCTTCAAGTCCATATAAAGCTTGTTACTGGATCCAAATTCATAGGTCAGATTTTCTATAAAAACGGCATATGGTCTCATTCTGAATAATTTTCTAAGTTCAGTTTTTACCTTTATCTTATATTGCATATTCACTTGGGAGGTGCAGGTTCATTAACTAATATATGGGTTTGTGATTCTGCAACGTCAAAATCAAGTTTCCCGCTAGAAGATGTAATAATTCAATTCTAAATTCTAATAATTCATTTCCTTATCCGTAAGCAGTAGAGGTAGCATCATTGTCTAAATTGATTCTTATGTACATTTAATAAATTATAAACCAAACTTTATACATTACAATCTGGAGTTCATATTACTGGAGTGATTCTGATACTTAATCTCTTCTTTCTATGGACTCTTAGCTGATTTTTTTTCTTTTCTTTCCTTTGTTTCTTTACTTATTGCAGATGCTCCTGCTTGTGCTGATATGATGGTGAAGCAATTGAAGAAGGGGACACTGATGATGATGCTAATGTTGTTGATTTTAAGATTGTTTCTAATGGTGGCAGGCAACAGCAAAACGAGTGGGAGAGAAGGTACCAATATTTATGCTTTGTACCTTTAAGAGTACTGCTTTGCATTCTATAACTGGTCTTCCAGGTGCATAGATTTTTCAAATTTTAATCATTTTACCATCTGATTCAGCTTATCATTGATTTTAATCCTGCTGATAGTCATTTAGTTTGTTATTAAATATTGATTTTAATTCTGCACTTGATGGTGGATGAGACCTCCCTGAACTACTTCAATAACCAAAGTTTTGTTTGGATAAATGATTTTGGTTTCTCCATTTCTTCCTCTTGTTTGCTGCCCGAATTTTAATCAAGAAACTGAAGCATACTTAATATTACAATAATATAAGGTCTTAGGAAAAGATATCATGGTCACCAGAGCAATAAAGAGGACTCTGCAAAAGACTTGGTCATTATTGAATGACCTGCTTTCCTTCTGGCTTTACTAATTATGGAGTGCTTCTAGCTATCTTTTTTGCATTTTTTTCCTGATTAATTCAAGCAATTGGAGGCTGGTACACATGGTCCTGCTGTCTTAGTTAATTTCATTTTTGCCTGTTTTAGATTGTAAATAAGCTAGGTTGTGACAATCGCACTCTTTAATTGTTTGGTCTTCCAATGCAGGCCTCCTGTGAAGCTAAAAGGTCTCACTGCTCCGACTAATCTGGGATCAAAGCAAGAAACAAGACAAGCAGGGGAAAGTGCCCTCAAAGAGAAAGTATAGAAGAATCTTTCCTTGGGTCGCCAGCACTCTGCAAGTAGCAGAATCAGGAAACCCTTTCACGGAGAGACATCAAACTCATAGCACCTTTGAACACTGAACACTCAGAAAGACAATCTGGGAAAGCAAGGCATCTTATCATTCTTAGAAAGAGTTGACTTGGGCAAAAGTTTCTGATTTTCCTAACCGTCATTCTTCACAATAGGTTACATTCTTTCTTTTGGTTGGACAATACTTCTAATTCATGTTCATCTACAATTTTTAATGGGAAATCCAAACTCCAAAGTAGGCTATTTGCCTCCGGATTTCCACCTTTCTTTGCTAGCTAGGATGCAGTTTGAAACAGCTTTTGTAAATAACCTCCTTTAGGAATATACAACAGATTTCAGAGACAAAAAGAGTGATAATATACATGATCTATGTTCAATCTCACATGCATGATTTTCAGCCATCTTTTATCATGTTGGTTAGCTCACTCAAAACATACTTTTGTAGCCGGTATTTTGCACCTGCATAGGTGAGTTGTAAGGCAACTTTGGAGAAATTTCAATTTGTGCGGTAAAGCATAGTTGTTTCGACAAAAATTAGCTATTAGCCACAACAAAGTGATGCAGTAAGATATAGTTAGCAAACTTCTTTATCATGGCATACAACTAACTTAGAACTTTGTCATGTGGGGAGAAATTTAGGGAAAAGACGGGATTATTTTCTTTTATATAACTTATTATTATTATATATAAAAAAAAATTAAATTAAAATTTTAAATGATGACCCCTGCACTGTCTACAACTACGTGTGCAAGGATGAGATCAACTTTAACAATAGCTCGGAGATCATTGGACATCTCTAGTATCTAGGAAACTGATGTTTAGTTGACCAAAGATCAATAACTGTAAGATCAGTTAAGAAAAATTGATCTAAATCAACATAAAACTCAAGATAATCTTGAGAAACATATAAAAGAAGGAGAAAATAACATAAACTGAGTTAAAAATGATGCTCAACATACCAATCATATACAGTGTTTTCCTAATACATTTGACAAATGATATCAACCCTTACGTGGAGACGATTAAAGCCGAATCATATATATAGGTGCAGCGCTTTACATCAATGAACATGAGAATTACATTGAAAACCAAACAAAGAAACTCTTAGCAACTTGGTGAAACTGAACCGAACATGAACAGTATATGTGAACAGTAACCTTGCTGCATTGTTGTATTTATCTTCAACATATCAGTCTGCTTATTAATGTTAAATGGAAAATATGTCCCTTATGAGGTTTATAATCTCACTGATTTAAAATAAGTGCATGCTCACTAGAAAGGGATACACCTGGAATATGCAAAGAGAAAGCGACAGCACAAATATTCCAAATATTATAGCAGGAAGTCGAAGTCAGGAACTCAAAAAATACAACTAGCTTTAGTTAATTCATTCTGATTATGTGCAGAACTCAAACTAAAGATTCATGTTTGTTCAATTTTTTACAGAAAATTGACAACTTTCATTTCATAAAAACTTAAGGGTTACGGTCAAGTGTTTTAAAAAAAAAAAAAAAGTGGTGAAAGAATGAAACAACTGAACATTGATAACCTTACAAACAATTGAACCTTTATGACAGAAAAGTCAAACTCAATAGTCAAAATCCTCCATAATCTCTTCCTTCGTTTGTCTTCAAGTCAATATCCACGCTTGGTACCTTTAAGAGTACTGCTTTGCATTATATAACCGGTCTTCCAGGTGCATAGATCTTTCAAAATTTAATCATTTCACCAGTTGATTCTGCTTATCATTGATTTTAATCTCGCTGATAGCGATTTAATTTGTTATTACCATGGATTTTGGTGATTTGACACATTCTATTCTGCACTGCATGGTGGAGTGCCATACTGAACTGCCTCAATAACCATAGTTATGTTTGGATAAATGATTTTGATTTCTCCATTTCTTCCTCTTCTTTGCTTCCCAAATTTTTGAATCAGAAAAAACTGAAGCATACTCAATATTACAATAAAATCAGGTCTTAGGAAAAGATATCATGGTTACTAGAGCAATAAAGAGGATTTTGCAAATAGAAGATTGGTATTGTTCTTTATAAGGTTATTTCCTATTAGTATTAGACACACTTCCTTAATTGAAATGAATCTTACAAAAGCAATTACTGCATCGAAGGAAAGATAAAGAATTGGTCCTCATTGAAAATGACCTGCATTCATTCTGGCTTTACAAGTATGGAGTGCCTCTAACTAACTTTTTTGCCTTTTTTTTCTGATTAATTCAAGCAAATGGAGGCTAATATACATTGCTCTGCATTTTTTATTTTTTATTTCAGTATGCCTGTTTTTAGATTGTGAAAATAACTAGGTCGTAACAAGTCTTTCAATATAGGCCTCCTGCAGCTAAGAAGTCTCACCGCTCCTAGTAATCCGGGAAGCAGAGTAGGAAACAAGACAAATAGGGTAGCGCTCTCAAAGTGAAAGTATAGGAGAATGGAGATACTTTCCTTGGATTTCCAGCACCCTGCAAGTGGCAGCATCAGGGCACACTTTAATGGGAAGCATCTTCCGTATGGCACTTTGAACGCTAAAAAATCAAAAGGCAAGCAAGGAAAGCAAAGCAAGGCAATATATATAACTTGGAAAGAGTTAACGTTGGTAGAATGAAGTTTTTGCTTCTTCCTAGCCGTCATTCTTTACTGGATTACATTAATTCGTTTGGTTGGACAATATTTCTAATTCATGTTCATCTACAATTTCTGTGTTTTAGTGGGAAACCCAAACTCCAAGTAGTCTATATGCCTCCAGATTTCGACCTTCCTTTGCCAGGATGCAGTTTGAAACAGCTTTTGTAAATAACCTCCTTTATGAATATTCAAGAGATTTCAAAGGCAAAAGGAGAGAAATAATATACATGATCTATGTTCGGTCTCACACATGCCGGTCTATTCTCTACCTTCAACCATCTTTTATCATGTTGGTTGGCTCATTCAAAACATACTTTGTAGCTCGTATTTTGCACCTGCTAAGGTGAGTTGTAAGGCAGCTTAGGAGAAATCTAAAGTAGCCTTATTTGTCTTTGTATTTGCCCCTTCCTTTGCCAGGATATGGATGCAGTTTGAAACAGCTTTTGTAAATAACCTCCTTCATAAATCTTAGTTGAATGCCTTTTTATATCGATTCAATCCTCTGTTTATACTGTTCTTTAGTTTTATTTTAGTAACTAGACCTTTAAA
>BPVZ01000281.1:115194-126656 GCA_020521535.1 Rubroshorea leprosula | reverse complement strand
AAATATTTTAAAAAATACACTTATTTGTTTTTAAACATGTCCTTATTAGTCATTTAATGTTAAACAACAACCGCTAACTATTGTATAACCAAACAGTTATATTTATCGAATCCGTTATTTACTATCCATTACCGACTTTCCGCTATCCGCTAACCGCCACCCGCTATCCGCTATCCGCTACCCGTTATCCGCTACCCGTTATCCGCTATCCACTGAATTTTAACCACTGTACCAAACAGGCCCTAAGTATGATAATCTATTAAATGTATACTACTTAATTAGTGGTTAGTGCCTTGGGGTTTTGTCATAAAGTTATAATCATTAATTTTTTTTTTTTGTTCTTTAAAATTTTGAACAATCAGAGCATTCTTACTTAGAAGAAAAATTATGCTAATATCATTTTAGTTGAGTAGTAATTTTGCAACTAGGATAATTGTTTTTGAATTAAGACCATGAACATTTAATTGTACATAATTGATTTTTGCTTTTGTCCTTTTTTTCTCACGTTTTCTTTTTAAAGTTATGTTAGTGCATTTAATAAAAAAATAGGAGTACAATTAAACTACAATATACACGGGAATTTATTCTTAAATTCAAATAATTTTTTATTATATATTTTTTGATATTTACCCATATAGTTGTTGGAGGAAAATATAATATTGATAATAAAAATAAGAAAAAGATAATCATTACTAGAGATTGAATTTAGATGAAGTGAGATAAAAATTTGAAATTGAATTTAGGAGAAGAAAATTGAAATTGAAAAGGATAATCACTATTGGAGATTGATTTTAGATTCGGTTATATAACAATTTGAAATTAGAATTAAAAATAGATTTGATGAGATAACAATCTGAATTGAACGTAGCAAAGAAAAAATTAAAATCAAAAAGTATGTTATAATGAAATTAATTGTGAATTCAAATAAACAATATGATAAAAGGAATTTTGAATCTCAAATAAATAGTATAATTTAAAAGAGCATTTCATTATAAGATTCAAATTAGATTTAAGTAGGATTTTAAATTGGGTTTATCTTAAAATTTAATTTTAAAGAAAAAATTAAAATTAATTGGTGAATAAAAGAGTTATTTAGACAACAATAAAATTTCATTACCTTTACACTCATTTTTCAATCTTTAGGCCTTAATGCATTTTAAGTTTTAATGGCAGCAAAATTATAAATAGCATTGCTTGGTTCATGAAAATAGGAGGAAAAAAAAAATGAGAGAAGTGTTTTTACAAGAAAATCATCTATGTAAAAACTAAAAAGTGTTTTTCTTCTAATTAAATCAATAGAATTAATTTATCAAAATATAATCATGTTGAAAGGTTTCAAATCTCAAAATAATTGACAATATCTCTAAAACAAAATTAAACAATGAAATCCCTTAAGAAATCAAAATAAAATAATTAGTCAAACTCAATCGTCAAAATCCCCTATAATCATGTTGAAAATTTAGTTATGTCTTGACATGATTTTCTCCTCCTTCGGTTTAAAAAAAAAAATTGATGAAAAATTAAGAAGGGAAAAGAATTTTAATCTTAGTTCCTAAGATCCCTATTTATATTATGACTGTTTTGTAGCAGGAATTAACAACCTTTGAAAGAATTAATTTTTTTTTTCTTCGACGTACACTCCAATTGAAACAAGGAGGTAGGGTGCGACACCTCTCTTGTGTCTGGCCCTTATACAATTTTAGCGATCAAGAGTTGAAACCTAGAGATAGAATGTGACACCTCTTTTGTATTTGACCCTCATGCATTTTGATGATCTTGGAGCCTGGAGATAGGTTATAACACCTTGTTTGCACTTAAGACATTTATCTTTCAATTTTTCCCATTTAATCATTGAACTTTCAATCAACAAAATTTATACAATTAATAAAATCTACAATTATAAAATTATTTATAAGAAAAAATGCTACTATTAAGTCCATAATTTTACAGATGTCAATTGTTGAGAATACTTTAAATATACGTTTTCATGCTTTCATCAACCCATTGCTCGAAAACCTTTCTCAACAAAGGAATCTCACCCTTTTCAATACTCAACAAGAGTGGATGGACTCTTACTCATCACCTTGTAAGGATTAGTTTAAACCACACCACATATCTAATTTTGTTAACACATTTATAATAGATTGCAAATATAGGAGTTTGGTTTGGAGTAGAGCAAAATCTTATATCAATTTGAAATTACCTAAAATAATTCTCATATAAACATTGATATTCAAGTTGGAATCTAATTTGGTAACCAAATCTCACAAGACCTCCAATTCTTCATGAAATTTCAAAAGATAATGCCAACAACTTGTAAGTTGATCTTAACATTTTTTTGTCAACAAAAAAAATTTATTAAGGGAGTACAAAGGTATTATTCCAACCATTTACAACCTTTTTTACAAGTTTAGGAATTCCAAAATTTAAATGATGTCAAATTTAGTTTTGGAGCTTAAGTACTGTGAAATTCAAGAGCTTAAAAGTTACCATAGTAAAAATTTGAGTGCTTAGTCGTTCACTTTTTTTTTTTTTTATCTAAGTTGAAAAAAAAAGGGGCCTTAGCATTATTTATATAATTTCCCAATTACTCAAAGAAAACAGTTGATTTATTTACAATTAAATTATTTTATCGTTTAAAATTTTGAACATTCAAGTTTATAAGTATAAATTTAACTAAAAATTCGAAGGACAATGAATGAAACCTACCTAATTACCCATTACCCAAAAGGCTAAGAATAAAGGTAATGTATATTTTTACTAAAAGGATATTGGTAAGGTAAGAGCAAAATATTATTTGAAGGGCATAGATGAGAATATTACAATCCGACTCTTACCAGTCCCATTGTCATTTCAAATATGATATGATGCACGTGCCCACTAGAAGATGTCCTAATAGTTTAAATCTTGAGTTTTTATGTTTGAGATATTAAGTAGAAATCTTAAGATGTGGTGGACGGGGGTTGGGAAAGAATGAATTATTACCTATCATATAACGCATCATTTGGCACACAAAAAACAAAGAACCTCAATTTCAAATTTTAAGAATAAATATTGTAACTCAAGTGATGCATGAATTCCTTAAATTTTGAAATAATTGATTGAAAATTTTGTGTAAGGCTTGTATAATGTAAGTTATCTATACTCATTTTATTTAGGTCCATGAATGCAAGCAACAATATTTTCCATCTTTTCCCTACTCATGTTGTATTTCAATTTTTTGATGAAAGCAGTGGTCAATATTCTATAAAAAAATAAAAATCATTGCATTAATTTATTAGCCCAATTTTGTCCAATTAACTACATTGCGTTATCATTTTATTTACTAATTTTTGGTGTATATTATCTTCTTTTTTCTTTTCAGTTGTAATCAAACTTATAAAAAGAAGAGGAGGTTTTAATCAAGTCACTCAACTACATTTTCCTTCAAAACCATCTTCTTAATCAGGTAGCTTTCTACAAATTAATTCAAGTATTTCCCGCTATTTAAGAGTTTTTTTAATTTAGACAGTATACTGATAAAAAAGAAAACTCAAATGTATACATGACAAACAAATAACTGAATAAAAATTAATTAAAATGACAAGCTGAGTGATGAAAAGAGCTAGTGACAATTTTCCCAACCCTTTTTGGTCTCACTTTTTCATCCTATTAACAATTAGTTGTTCCTATATCTTGCGTTGTTTTTGAAGTTGTTGTATACACTCTAATACACATGGTGTTTCATTTTATAGGGTCTTCTTCCATGGAGCTTCTGGTAGAGCCTATCATGAAACTGGTAACGTGTTTGGGGAAGTCAGCCCGCACCTATCTAAATTATCACTTAAATTTTGATGAAGATGTGAGTGATCTAAGAAGAGAATTGGAAGCTCTAAACAGGCGGAAAGAGGATATAAAGTTAAGCATACAGTCCCACGCTAGTTTGGGAAAAGAAGTAAAACATGAAGTGCAAGGTTGGCTTGAACGTGTAGAAGAATTCAATAATGAAGTGCTAGCCATTCACGAAAAGATTCAGAGAGTTAAGTGGTACTCAAAGGGCTGTCTAGGGAAACTTGTTCGGAAGAAAATTGAGGTGGTGAAGAGAATCTATGAACAAGGTAGTTTTCCTGATGGTCTCGTAGTTGACAAGCCTCCACGAGGAATCAAATTGCCAATTGAGAATGTAGTGGGTGAAGATTCTACAAAAGAAAAAATTTGGGGATACTTGATGGGCAATGAGGTCAGAAAGATTGGAGTTTGCGGGGTTGGTGGGGTTGGGAAAACTACCATCATGAAGCATATTAATAATGAATTGTTAAGAGTGACCAATTTTGATAGGGTGATTTGGGTCACTGTGTCCTACCCACTCAATATTATCAAATTACAAGAAAATATTGCTCGCGCTATGGATGATAGATCAAGACTCCCCGAAGGTGAGGATGAAGTGAGGCGGGCAGCTGCTTTGATAAGCATTGTGGAAGGAGTAGGAAGATACGTGCTTATCCTAGATGATGTCTGGGAAGTGTTTTCTCTGATTGAAGTGGGAATTCCAGAACCAGCAATTCAGAATGGAAGCAAAATAGTCATCACTAGTAGATCCATTGATGTGTGCCAAAATATGGACTGTGAGATAGTCAAAGTGGAGCCTCTTTCATGTCAGGAGTCTTTTAACTTATTCTTAGATAAAGTTGGGCAGCATGTTCTGCAAATACCAAGTTTAGAAGGAATCTTGAAGCTCATTGTGGAGGAGTGTGGTGGCTTACCATTGGCCATTGTTGTGATAGCAGAGAGTATGAAGGGAGAAGATAATATTGAAGTGTGGAATAATGCCCTGACTGAATTACAGAAACGAGTAAAGAGTGTGACTGGTTCAGATCAAAAGATATTTAAGAGGTTAAGGTTTAGTTATGATCGTTTGAATAATTTTGAAATCCAAAGCTGTTTTCTTTATTGCTCCTTGTTTCCTGAAGATTATCCATTTCAGACAGAAGGGTTGGTAGAAGGGTGGATTGATGAAGGACTAATTGATGTGTTGCCTAGTAGAAAAGCAGCTTATGATAGGGGTCATGCCTTTTTAAATAGGCTAGTAAAGAAGTGCTTGTTAGAGAAAACTGTTGATTGGCGTGGTGTTGATGTTTTCAAGATGCATGATGTAATGAGAGACATGGCTATCAAAAGCATTGGTCCTGAATTGGGATATATGGTAACAGCTGGAATGAAAATGAAAGAGGTACCAGATGAGCATGGTTGGGGAAATTATCTTAAGAAGGTGTCTCTAGTGGGGAATAACATATCAAAAATTCCCCTTGAGTTGTCTCCAAATTGTCCAACTCTTTCAACTTTGATATTGTCAAATAATTATAATTTGTCAGAGATCCCAGAATCCTTCTTTGAAGGAATGCCTGAACTAAAGGTTCTTGATCTTTCTGAAACTGGTATTGAAGTTTTACCTAACTCCATCTCAAACTTGGAGAAGCTCTCTTCCATGAGGTTAAGGTATTGTTACAAGTTAAGGCATTTGCCTTCTTTAGCAAAGCTTACAGCTTTAAAGAAATTGAATCTGAAAAATTCCATGATTGAGGTGGTCCCTCAAGGCATGGAGAAGTTGATTAGTCTGGAGTATCTTGATTTAAGTTATTGTTACAGTCTAGAAGAGATTCCAATGGGAATGTTATCAAACCTTTCCAATCTCCAATACTTGTCAGTTTATGAAAAATTGAAGATAAAAGAAGAAGAGGTTATGAGATTAAGGAAGTTGGAGATCTTTAAAGGTGCTTTCAATGAAATACAGGGCTACAATAATTTTGTCAAGTCTCAAGTTTTCCAAATTCTTTCTGATTACGATATTGTAGTAGGAGCATCACCCTATGTTAGCCGGAGTGGCCAAAAGAAATCTATGGTTAGTATTAGTAATTGCGACTTGGGAGAAGAATGTATCCTGCTTCCAGATAACCTTCAGAAGCTGGAGATAGAGGAGTGTAGAAACATGGGAAGCAGCTTAAATAAAGCAGCTTTCTTAGAAAAGGCAACCGAGTTGAATTATTGTGGTATTAGCCATTGTGAAGATATGGAGTGTGTGCTTGACTTGGACTCATCCTCCCATCCGGTACTGGGTAAGCTTGAAAAGCTGCTTCTTTGGGAATTGCCAAAATTGAGTGTACTTGTGAGAGTGGAAGGAGTAGCAACACCACCGCACGTCTTTTCCAATCTTAAAAGGCTTATTATTTGGAATTGTTCAGGAATGAGGAAGTTGCTTCCACTTGAGCTGCTGCAGGCCTTCCAAAACTTAGAGGAGATTGATGTTTTTGAGTGCAAACAAATGGAGGAGATAATAACATCATCAGATTCAGATGCATCATCGGATAAATTCACTTTTCCCAAGTTAAGAAGATTGTCCTTGAGGAATTTACCCCAATTGAAGAGCATCTGCAGTGCCAAAGGAGTTATGGTTTGTGATTCTATTCAAGAAATTGAAATATTTAGATGTCGGAAGTTAAAGAGGATCCCAGTGCAGCTTCCCCTGCTTGATAATGGCCAACCATCTCCTCCTCCTCATCTCAGAGAAATCAGGATAGATGAAGAGTCAAAAGAATGGTGGGAATCAGTGGTGTGGGATCATAAGAACCTACTTCAACCTTTCTTGAAATATTGGTGATTGAAGGGTAAGGTGTTGATTGATTAAGTATTCAATTTCTAAAATTTTAAGAATGTTGATTTTATTATTTATTTTAATTGTTTTCCAATTCATCTCCCCTATCATTTTCGTTGTCTAATTGATCCAGAGTAAGAAGGTACTAACGGACGGCCAGGATGAGCGCCGACATTACGTTTGTGTATGTACCTGACACGTCCAAGAAGTCACGTGCGGCCCCGACTAGCACGTGTCAATAAAACCCTTCTTTTCTCCTTTTCTCCTTTTCTTCTCCATTCCAGGCCTGTTCTTTTGATTCTGAAAGCGAATGGAAGAGATCCAATTGAGTTGAGTCCAACCTCTGCTTCCCCAATTTCATCTGAGATTCTCACCAAATTGGGTATTATGTATGGAATCAAATCTCTTTTATCTATTGTATGAATTATTATGCTCTCTCTAACTCCTTTTATATTTCTTGTTCCATTTTGGTAATTCCAAAATCTACTGTAGATTTTTTGAAATGATTTGTTTCTGCTAGGATTTTTGGTGGTTGGTCTTTGTTTGTTTAGGGATTTCTTATTTTCTTAAATGGGTTCCTTTGGGAGGTATGGTTATTTTTTTTAGAGAATTCGGTAGTTGGTTCTAATAAATTTATTGAGTTGTTTAATTTGTGATAATTAGTAATTAGAATATTTAAATTAACTTTTTTTTTCTGTCTGAGTTGGAAGTAAAATCATTGAAATGAAAACATTTAGGATTTCAATTTCTGTATTATTGCAAATGCCAATTTTGCGAGTAATTCAAGGATGGCACGCAACCATGGGGGATGCTGTGAGTAAAGAATTAAATCTTTTTTGCCCTCAAAGAGCTTAAGTATCTGGATGCTTTTGTTTTCAAAAATATTTGCATCTTTAATTTCGCTATTAGAGATATGCTCTATTGAGTAGTATCATTTGCTGTCGTAGCATGCTTTATATCCTTATCTGGGTGCAACTACTTTCTTCTTTAGTGTGTGTGATGGTGATTGAGGTAAGAATTGGATGACTCAAATAAGGTAGCCTAACTGAGATAATGTAAACATTAGATGGCTTAAGTATTCAGTCTCTAACACTTGACTGAATTATTACAAGCAGGGCAGATTCTGATTGGAAGCATTAATACTTAAAAACCGATAGGAAGGACTAGGAAGTTTCAATTGATTTGGTTTCCAGGTGAAGCATAGATTTGATTTTGTTACCCTTCACAAATTTTCATGCACTGTCGTGAATTTTCTTAGAAGCCCAACTGAAGTTATTTTGTTGCTTGTCATTAGAAATTCAGGGTTTCAAAATGAGGTTACCTTCAAAGCATTTAAAATGAGCAAAGATGTAATGATGCTGGTCGTGATTCTGAAAATGAACAACCATGATGGTTTGTAAACTTTTCAATGATATTTGTTTTGATTTGATCAGTATCATTTTCCTAGTTGTTTCATTTGACTGGGGATTTATGATGTAGGTGTGATGAAATGGGGAAGAGGAAGATGCAAGTCTTGTAGAGGTAGATGTTTTGTTATTATATTTCTTGTTCCATTTTGGTAATTCCAAAATGTACTGCAGATTTTCTGAAATGACTAGTTTCTGTTAGCATTTTTGGTGGCTGCTCTTTATTTATGGGAGATTTCTTATTTTCTTAAATGCGGTCCTTCTGGATATGGTTATTTTTGTTCCAATTTTTGAGAATTTGGTAGTTGGTTCTAATAAATTTATGCAGTTGTTTAATTTTTGATAATCAGTAATTAGAATGTTTAAATTAAGGTTTTTTTTTTTTTTTTTGTCTGAGTTGGAAGTGAAATCGTTGAAATGAAAAACCATCTGTTGGCAATTTGCAGGAAGAGTCCCGGGTTCTGGTCTCTGATGAACTCCAAGTACTCTTAAGTAGTATCATTTCTGATTTTGGTGTCATAAACTCCAACTAGTGACTATTGATTTTGCTGTGTTCCTTTTCTATTTGTATCTGTGTTTTGATGCTAAATTACCCTTCAAAATTAATATTATTATTCACCCGCAATAATAATAATATAACATGCTTTTTAGTTTCTTAAGCCAAAAGCTCCATGCAAGTGAAGGTTTCTAATAAAAGTTAGGATTATTTTCAAGTCTCCTATAAGTTCTGTTTATGTTGAAGAGCAGTGCTCCAAGTCCATATAAAGCTTGTTACTGGATCCAAATTCATAGGTCAGATTTTCCATAAAAATGGCATATGGTCTCATTCTGAACAATATTTCTCTGTTTAGTTTTTTACTTTTATCTTATAATATTGCATATTCAGTTCGGAGGAGCAGGTTCATTAGCAAATATGTGGGTTTGTGATTCTGCAGCGTCGAAATCCAGTTCCCCACTAGAAGATGTAATAATTCAATTCTGAATTCTAATAATTCATTTCCTTATCCATAAGCAGTAGTGGTAGCATCATTGTCTAAATTGATTCTTATGTACATTTAATAAATTATAAACCAAACTTTCTACATTACAATCTGGAATTCATATTACTGGAGTGATTCTGATGCTTAATCTCTTCTTTCTATGGACTCTTAGCTGATTTTTTTCCTTTTCTTTCCTTTGTTTCTTTACTTATTGCAGATGCTCCTGCTTGTGCTGATATGATGGTGAAGCAATTGAAGAAGGGGACACTGATGATGATGCTAATGTTGTTGATTTTAAGATTGCTTCTAATGGTGGAAGGCAACAGGAAAAGGAGTGGGAGAGAAGGTACCAATATTTATGCTTTGTACCTTTAAGAGTACTGCTTTGCATTCTATAACTGGTCTTCCAGGTGCATAGATTTTTCAAATTTTAATCATTGTACCATCTGATTCAGCTTATCATTGATTTTAATCCTGCTGATAGTCATTTAGTTTGTTATTAAACATTGATTTTAATTCTGCACTTGATGGTGGATGAGACGTCCCTGAACTACTTCAATAACCAAAGTTTTGTTTGGATAAATGGTTTTGGTTTCTCCATTTCTGCCTCTCGTTTGCTGTCCAAATTTTAATCAAGAAACTGAAGCAGACTTACTATTACAATAATATAAGGTCTTAGGAAAAGATATCATGGTCACCAGAGCAATAACGAGGACTATGCAAAAGACTTGGTCATTATTGAATGACCTGCTTTCCTTCGGGCTTTACTAAGTATGGAGTGCTTCTAGCTATCTTTTTTGCATTTTTTTCCTGATTAATTCAAGCAATTGGAGGCTGGTACACATGGTCCTGCTATCTTAGTTAATTTCATTTTTGCCTGTTTTAGATTGTAAATAAGCTAGGTTGTAACAATCGCACTCTTTAATTGTTTGGTCTTTCAATGCAGGCCTCCTGTGGAGCTAAAAAGTCTCACTGCTCCAACTAATCTGGGATCAAAGCAAGAAACAAGACAAGCAGGGGAAAGTGCCCTCAAAGAGAAAGTATAGAAGAATCTTTCCTTGGATCGCCAGCACTCTGCAAGTAGCAGAATCAGGAAACCCTTTCATGGAGAGACATCAAACTCATAGCAACTTTGAACACTGAACACTCAGAAAGACAATCTGGGAAAGCGAGGCATCTTATCATTCTTAGAAAGAGTTGACTTGGGCAAAAGTTTCTGCTTCTTCCTAGCCGTCATTCTTCACAATTGGTTACATTCTTTCTTTTGGTTGGACAATACTTCTAATTCATGTTCATCTACAATTTTTAATGGGAAATCCAAACTCCAAAGTAGGCTATTTGCCTCCGGATTTCCACCTTTCTTTGCTAGCTAGGATGCAGTTTGAAACAGCTTTTGTAAATAACCTCCTTTAGGAATATACAACAGATTTCAGAGACAAAAAGAGTGATAATATACATGATCTATGTTCAATCTCACTTGCATGATTTTCAACCATCTTTTATCATGTTGGTTAGCTTACTCAAAACATACTTTTGTAGCCGGTATTTTGCACCTGCAAAGGTGAGTTGTAAGGCAACTTTGTAGAAATTTCAATTGTGCGGTAAAGCATGGTTGTTTCGACAAAAATTAGCTGTTAGCCACAACAAACTGATGCAGTAAGATATAGTTAGTTAACTTCTCCATCATGGCATACAACTAACTTAGAACTTTGTCGTGTGGGGAGGAATTTAAGAAAAGGAGAGGATTATTCTCTCTTATATATCTTATTATTATCAGATATACAAAAAAAAATTAAATTAAAACTTTAAATGATGATCCCCCTGCACTGTTTGCAACTACGTGTGCAAGGATGAGATCAACTTTAACAATAGCTTGGAGATCATCGGACATCTCTAGTATCTAGGAAACTGATGTTTAGTTGACCAAAGATCAATAACTGTAAGATCAGTTAAGAAAAATTGATTTAAATCAACATAAAACTCAAGATAATCTTGAGAAACATATAAAAGAAGAAGAAAATAACATAAACTGAGTTAAAGATGATGCTCAAATTTTACCATTGATTTGCTATATGTTTTTCATCAATTCTGGTATATTTTGTACAAAACAATGCCAATCATATACAGTGTTTACCTAATACATTTGACAAATGATATAAACCCTTTAAAGCAAGAAGCATGTAACATGGAGACAATTAAAGCCAAATCATATATCTAAGTGCAGCACTTCACATCAATGAACATGAGAATTACATTGAAAACCAAACAAAGAAACTTCTCGGCAACTTGATGAAACTGAACTGAACATGAACAGTATATGTGAACAGTAACCTTGCTGCGTCGTTCTATTTATCTTCAACATATCAGTCTGCTTATTGATGTGAAATGGAAAATATGTCCCTTATGAGGTTTATAATCTCACTGATTTAAAATAAGTGCATGCTCACT
>BPVZ01000281.1:91406-103165 GCA_020521535.1 Rubroshorea leprosula | reverse complement strand
ATTCTGCAAAAGAAAAAATCAGGGGATACTTGGTGGGCAATGAAGTTAGAAAGATTGGAGTTTGTGGGATTGGTGGGGTTGGAAAGACTACTATTATGAAGCATATCAATGATGAACTGGTGAGGGAGGCTAAGTTTGATAAAGTGATTTGGGTCACTGTATCTTACCCCCTTGATGTAATTAAATTACAAGAAAATATTGCTCGTGCTATCGTTGGAGATGATAGACAGAGACTCCCTGGAGGTGAGGATAAAGAGAGGCGGGTAGCTGAATTAAAGAGTGTTATGGGAAGAGTAAGGCATGTGCTTATCCTAGATGATGTCTGGGAAAAGTTTTCTCTGATTGAAGTGGGAATTCCAGAACCAACAATTCAGAATGGAAGCAAAATAGTCATCACTAGTAGATCCATTGATGTGTGCCAAAAAATGGACTGTGAGATAGTCAAAGTGAAGCCTCTTTCATTTCAGGAGTCTCTTAACTTATTCTTAGATAAAGTTGGGCATCATGCTCTGCAAGTACTGAAGTAGCAGAAGAGATAAAAGCAAAACAACCAAAAACAGAGCAGAACAGAGGAAGAAAAAGACACTTCTATTGCTGGAAATAGATAAAGATGATTACACCTTAAATTGAATAACAACTGCCTATTTATAATAGGCTAATAAAGCATAAACTCCTATTTTCTAGCCACTACAAACTAAAACTTAAAGATAAGGAAACGTGGTTATCAGCAACCACAATAGTAGGACACATAAACTCCACTAATTAGGACTCATTCAAAAACAATTAGCTTTAAAATCGGGATTAACTCCAACAAGTACCAAATTTAGAAGGAATCTTGAAGCTCATCGTGGAGGAGTGTGATGGTTTACCATTGGCCATTGTTGTGATAGCAGAGAGTATGAAGGGAGAGGATGATGTTCATGTGTGGAAGAATGCTTTAACTGAACTACAAGAAGGGGTAAAGAGCTTGACTGGGTCAGATCAAAAGATATTTAAGAGGTTAAGGTTTAGTTATGATCGTTTGAATAATTTTGAAATCCAAAGCTGTTTTCTTTATTGCTCCTTGT
Organism: Rubroshorea leprosula; assembly: GCA_020521535.1. Classification (NCBI taxonomy): domain Eukaryota; kingdom Viridiplantae; phylum Streptophyta; class Magnoliopsida; order Malvales; family Dipterocarpaceae; genus Rubroshorea; species Rubroshorea leprosula. The sequence continues at coordinate 102,098 of BPVZ01000281.1, read as the reverse complement.
TTCCTGAAGATTATCCATTTCAGACAGAAGGGTTGGTAGAAGGGTGGATTGATGAAGGACTAATTGATGTGTTGCCCAGTAGAAAAGCAGCTTATGATAGGGGTCATGCCTTTTTAAATATGCTAGTAAAGAAGTGCTTGTTAGAGAAAACTGTTGATTGGCATGGTGTTGATGTTTTCAAGATGCATGATGTAATGAGATACATGGCTATCAAAAGCATTGGTCCTGAATTTGGATATATGGTAAAAGCTGGTATGAAATTGACAGAGGTACTAGATGAGCGTGGGTGGGGAAATGATCTTAAGAAGGCGTCTCTAATGGAGAATAACATACCAAAAATTTCCCTTGGGTTGTGCCCAAAGTGTCCAACTCTTTCAACTTTGATATTGTCAAATAATCCTAATTTGTCCGAGATCCCAAAATCCTTCTTTGAAGGTATGCCTGAACTGAAGGTTCTTGATCTTTCTTTTACTGGTATTGAAGCTTTACCTAATTCCATCTCAAACTTGGAGAAGCTCTCTTCCCTGAGGTTAAGGCGGTGTAGGAGGTTAAGGCATTTGCCTCCTTTAGCAAAGCTTACGGCATTAAAGAAGTTGGATCTGTTTAGATCCAGGATTGAGGTGGTCGGAGAAATTGATTAGTCTAGGGTATCTTAATTTAAGTGAGCGTGACAATCTAGAAGAGATTCCAATGGGAATGTTATCAAACCTTTCCAATCTCCAATACTTGTCATTTTATGGAATATTGGAGATAAAAGGAGATGAGGTTGTGAGATTGAGCAAGTTGGAGACCTTTTATGGTGTATTCGATAACATACAAGGCTACAATTATTTTGTCAAGTCTCAAGATTTCCAAATTCTTACTGATTACTTTATTAAAGTAGGAGAAAGACTCGAATATCCGTTGGCTACTCAAAGGGAAGCTATGGTTAGTATTAATTATTGTGACTTAGGAGAAGAATGTATGGTGCTTCCAGATAACCTTCAGAGGCTGGAGATAGTGCGGTGTAGAAACATGAGAAGCGGCTTAAATAAGGCAGCTTTGTTAGAAAAGGCAACCGAGTTGAGTTATTGTAATATTGAGTCTTGTGAAGATATGGAGTGCGTCGTTGACTTGGACTCATCCTCCTGTCTAGTACTGGATAAGCTTGAAGAGCTACATCTTCAGAAATTGCCTAAATTGAGTGTACTTGTGAGAGTGGAAGGAGTAGCTATTGAAAATCCTGCATGTGGGCTCAACACAAGGCTTGCATCCAACCTAAAACCAATTGGCAATAGGTGGAGTAGCCTTCCTTGTATTTAAGGATCACGTGGGTTACCACGCCCCCTTAATTGCAGGTATCAACTTCGGGTCCTGTCAGGTGGGCTAACAACCAAAACCTGGGCTCTAATACCATATTGAAAATCCTGCATGTGGGCTCAACACAAGGCTTGCATCTAACCTAAAACCAATTGGCAATAGGTGGAGTAGCCCTCCTTGTATTTAACCCACAAGCTTATTATTTTTATACTTTATGTGGGATTTTCCCACTTAACAGTAGCAACACCACCGCACGTCTTTTCCAATCTTAAAAAGCTTCATATTTCGTATTGTTCAGGAATGAGGAAGTTGCTTCCACTTGAGCTGCTGCAAGCCTTCCAAAACTTAGAGGAGATTGTAGTTATCAGTTGTGAACAAATGGAGGAGATAATAGCATCATCAGATTCAGATGCATCATCGGATAAATTCACTTTTCCCAAGTTAAGGAGATTATGGTTGCATGATTTACCCCAACTGAAGAGCATCTGCAGTGCCAAAGGAGTTATGGTTTGTGATTCTATTGAAGAAATTTGGATAGAGAGATGTCGGGAGTTAAAGAGGATCCCTGTGCAGCTTCCCCTGCTTGATAATGGCCAGCCATCTCCTCCTCCTCATCTTAGAGAAATCAAGATGAATGAAGAGTCAAAAGAATGGTGGGAATCAGTGGAGTGGGATCATAAGAACCTACTTCAACCTTTCTTGAAATATTCTCGCTGGTGATAATTGAGGGGTAAGGTGTTGATTGATTAAGTATTCAATTTCTAATTTTAAGAATGTTGATTTTATTTATTTATTTATTTTATCTGTTTTCCAATTCCTCTTCTATCATTTGCAATCTAGATGGAAGGAAACAATTTCTGTTGAATTGAAGGGATCCAGAGTAAGAAATCATCAACTTAAATTTCCATGGCAGCGACTCTAACGGACGGCCAGGATGAGCGGCAACATACGTAGCTGACATGTCCAAGTAAGTCACGTGTGGCCCCAAATAGCACGTGCCAGTAAAACCCTTCTTTCTCCTTTTCTCCTCCAGTTATTCTGATTCTGAAACCCTTCTGGATGGAAGAGATCCAGTTGAGTCCAATCTCTGCTTCCCCAATTTCACTTGAGCTTCTCGCCAAAATCTCTTTTATCTATGTATGAATTATTATGATTTTAACTCTTTAACTCCTTTTTTATATTTCTTGTTCCATTTTCGTAATTCCAAAATCTACTGCAGATTTTCTGAAATGTTTTGTTTCTATTTGGATTTTTGGTGGCTGGTCTTAGGGATTTCTTATTTTCTTAAATGGGTTCCTTCTGGGTATAGTTATTTTTGTTCAGATTTTTGAGAATTTGGTAGTTGGTTCTAATAAATGTATTGAGTTGTTTAATTTTTTATAATAAGTAATTAGAATATTTAAATTTACTTTTTTCTTTTCTGTCTGAGTTGGAAGTAAAATCATTGAAATGAAAAACATGCAGGATTTCAATTTCAGTGTTGCAAAATGCCAATTTTGGCACAATCGGTTGGCAATTGGCAAGAAAAGTCCCAAGCTCCTGTCTCCGATGAACCACAAGTGCTCTCCGATGAACCCCAAGTGCTCCTAAGTGGTATCATTTTCTATCAGTATTGCAAAATGCCAATTTTTGCACAGGATTTGTTGTCATAAACTCCAATTTGTGAGTATTGATTTCGCTGTGTTCATTTTCTATCTGTATCTGTATTTCGATCTTAAATTGACCTTCAAAATTAATATTATGATTCACCTGCAACCATAATAACATAACATGCTTTGTAGTTTCTTTTATCTTATATTGCATATGGTTTCATTCTGAACAATTTTTCTAAGTTCAATTTTTACTTTTATCTGATATTTGCATGTTCAGATGGGAGGTGCAGGTTCATTACCAAGTCGAAATCCAGCTGCACACCAGAAGATGTAATTATTCAATTCTGAGTTCCAATAATTCATTCCTTAACCATAAGCAGTACAAGTAGAGCATCATTGCCTAAATTGATTAATTCTTATTTGCATTCAATAGATTATAGACCAAACTTAATACATTACTATCTGGAATTCACATTACCAGAGTGAGTCTGATACTTAATCTCTTCTTTCTATGGAATCTTGGCTAATTTTATCCTTTCTTTCTTTTGTTTATTTACTTCTTGCAGAGGCACCTATTTGTGCTGATGATGGTGAAGCAGTTGAAGAAGGGGGTATTAATGATGATGCTCATGGTGTTAATTTTAAGATAGCTTCCAATGGTGAAGGGCAACAGGAAAAGGAGTGTGGGAGAGAAGTTAAACCAATATCCATGCTTCATACCTTTTAGAGAGTACCACTTTGCATTATGTGACTGGTCTTCCAGGTGCATAGATCTTTCAAATTTAGTCATTTCACTGTCTAACTCTGTTTATCATTGATTCAATTTGTTATTATCATTGATTTCTGGTTATTGACCACATTCTATTGTGCACTGGATGGTGGAGGACTGCCACACAATTTTTGTGTTTTAATGAGAAATCCAAACTCCAAAATAGGCTATTTGCTTCCAGATTTCCACCTTACTTTGCTTCGATGCAGTTTGAAACAGCTTTGTAAATAACCTCCTTTGTGAATATATAAGAGATGTCAGAGACAAAAAGAGTAATAATATTATATTTTTGTTCAAATTTTTGAGAATTTGGTACTTGGTTCTACCTCTATCATAGAGTAGCAAAATCCTTGCAATCGGCTTTGCACTGGAGCTTCCCACCTTCATCCCCAATTTCTGCAATTTATGATGATGGAACTCTTGTAAACATTACAGCTATTTAACCAAAAGCTATAGGAATCTCAGGACCTTCCAAGAGTAATTACGCTCAAAGCGATGTGGTTTCAACATTCAACAAAATAGAGTTGGCTCAATCAAGCTCAAAGCCATCGTCCATTCAAGGATGGAGGATGCTGTGAGTAATGAATTAAATCTTTTGTGCTCTCAAAGAGCTTACATATCTGGATGCTTTTGTTTTCCAAAATACTTGCATCTTTAATTTTCTCTATTAGAGATATGTTTTAATGAGTAGTATCATTTGCTGTCGTAGCATGCTCATATCCTGATCTGGGTGCGACTACTTGGTAGATTCTGATTGAAAGGAAGCAGTATCATTCATATTCTAACAGATACTGACAACTGAGAATTCCAATCAAATTACAACAAATGGAAATAGCCAAAAAGCATGCTAAATGACAACGGGAAAAGGTAGATAATTTTTGGGCTGATGATTGATGAATAATAATATATATATTAAGAAATTTGTGATTGTGGTTATTGACTAACTGTCATGACTTAAATGATAATATTGATCGGTAAAATATGTATTAGTGATAAATTTGATGCATATTTAAATAAAAAATGATGCTAAATTATGATACAATTGAAGCAAAATGGACTCACAATGTCAGAATCGTTCGATTTGATGGTAAATGTTGTAAGAGTAATACTCATGACTGTAGATCCAAAAGCTCCTGTGAAAATGTGGCAGGTGGACATTCTTTCCAGCTGTGATGTGGTCCCTAGCTGACCTTATTCTCTCCCTTCAACTGAATTTTAAGGGAGATCAGAACCATGTATGGATTTAAGTTTTTTATTCTAAAATGTTATAGTTATGATATTATATAAAGTTATAAATTTATAATAATTATATAGTATTAAATAAATATATTGTAATATCAAAAAAATGTATAGAATATTATTTATAAATTTTAAATAAAAAATATTAATTATATAATATTATCAGTTTAATTAGAGCATTTTTGTTTTATATAATATTTTTATGCTTTTTTTACATATAATTAATTGAATGAATCACTATAATTTTATTTAATTTTAAATAAATTAAAAAAATTAATTATTTAAAAAAATAAAATTGTACAAAAAAAATTATAAAAAAATTATCTATAATTATTTTCTTTTTTCATTTTAAGAAAAATAAATATTTTTTCTTCATTTAATCTCCCTAAATATTAATCCGTAAATCTCAATGACTCCTAATTAGTAATTTAGGCAATAAATAATTATAGAAGATTTGAATAGGGCAAAAGTTTTTGTTTTTAATATATAAATTTTTTATTTTTGATCATGAAGAAATTGTAGGGGAAAAGGAGTAGGATTTAGGATTTGAACCAGGTTATTATATTCTGTACACTCATTCAAGGGAATGGTCATTAAGACACCAAAAGTTGGACATATTTTTAATATATAAATTGTTCATTCATTAAATTTATTTTCAAATCAATTCAAAAAAAATTATTTTCAAATCAATTTTAAAAAAATTATTTTCAAATAAGTCAAATCCCCTTCGTACGAATAAATAAATTGATGTTATAGTTAAGGCTGCCCTAGTAAAAAAACCTTTTACCTTTTAAGCTTAAAATCAAAATGTTATTTAATATTTTGATTCGGAGAGGTACGTAGAATGCAATTTGGTGGATGGGAGGCATATTTGTATACAGTATCTGTTAAAAATCCCTTAAAATTCGGAATATATTGGTATACAATTATAACTTTTCTATACTCTAAACACTAAGCTTTAGTTATGTTATGATCCTGATATTATTATGATTTGGTTCTTTTGTTGTTTTTCATTTTGGTGGACGAAACTGTCCCTGAAATTACGTGTGGGCCCTACAGGAAAATTGCTTGACTCCACCGACATCCGTCACGAAATTGGAGTCGTTTGATCTTATTCACGGAGAACACGTGATGCAACAATGTGGTGTGTTGGACCGTAAATCCAAAAGTTACGATGACGACGTGGCAGGAGGACATTTGTTCCAACTACGATGTTGGTTTTTTTTTTTTTTTTTGAACGCGAGAATGAAGTTTGAAACTCTTAGATTTTACATATGAGTGGCCACTGGACCACAGGGGACTTCTCGATGTCGGAGTTGATCTTAATCCCTTTAATTGAGTTTTAAAGGAAACAAGATTTGTGTGGTAGATTTAAGTTTTACATAAGAAATATTATAATTATAATATTATATAAAATTATAAATTTATAGTAATAATATAATATTTAATAAATATATTATAATATTAAAAGAGTAAATATATAATATAAGAATAGTTTTTGTTTGTTTTACTTTTTAAAAATTAAAAAAAAATTATTTTAAAATTACATTATTTCAATAAATTTTTATCGAAAAAGTTTAAAATACATTACTTTTAAAATATGAATTAAAATATTTTTTCTTTAGTGCTTTATTAAAAGTATGTAATTTTGAAATGATATTTCTCTTAATTTTGAAAAGATAAAGCAAATAAACATTAATCTCATATAATATTATTAATAAAAAAATTTTGATTTTACCTAGACGAAGGGTGTTCGCGGTGTGGTTTGGTTCGAATTTTAATATTTTTTAAATCAATCTAATTTAATCGGTTAATAAAATTTTTAAATCAATTCAATTCACTATTATATGATAACCAAACAAATCTAATTTAAATTGAATCGATGTGATTCAATCGGATTGATAAGTTTTTAACATTATTAAATATATAAGATAATGTAAAAATATTTTACCATCAAATAAAAAGCATAACCATAAAATACATTAGCATGCAAATCAGTAAAAATATAATAAAAAACATAAATTATAAATAAGTTTTTATACTCCTTTACATTTGTAAAAATTAAAAAAATCTAAAAATTTTTCTTGGTTACATCGCTAGAGGCACTAAGAACAATAAAAGTTGACTTCAAGTTTCTAGCATAACGTAAATAATTCTTAAAAATTAAAATTAGTTTTTTTCTTAATGAACTAATAATTTAATCTCATATTCTAAATCATGTTCAGAGTGAATAAAATTTAACATGAATATCACTTAAATTGATTAGAAACATTCATAATATCAAAATTTAAAACTTTTAAACCAAATATTCAAGAATAGTAGAATATCAAGATTAATTTTATTATATAGTTTTAAGGCTTTTAGAATGATATTTATTTAAAATTTAGTTAGGAGAATCATAAGATTATTTTAAGAATAAATTAAAAATTTAGGGTTTTAAGAGTAAAGGTGTAAACCAATTCTGATGGGATAGAGTTGCAGGTGAATTAAAAATTTAGAATTAGGGTTAGAGTGTATGATTAAAATGAAAAAATAACTTAAGGAATATTGAGATATTCTATTTTTATTTTTTAATTAAGTTAATGGAGTTATTATCTTATAAAATAAGAAAAAAAAATTTTAAATACTACAAAAAATGTATTATATTATTTAATTAAGTTATATTGTAATCAGATTTTATTTTGTAATCGGACAATTTAGACAGTTTGAAGGTAAAATCATAAATCAAACCAATTATATCGGTTTTAAAATTTTCTAATTTAAACCGACCCAATTTTATATCGGTTTGAATCTATTTTTTATTGAATTGGATCAGTTTATGTCGGATTAATCGAATTTGGATTAGATATGAACACCCCTAACGTGGATTGGGATTAATGTAAGTATCTCATGTGAAATTTGGATTAATACAACCCACTTATTCTTTGTCCCAAGAAAAAAATTCATTCTAATTATGTGCACAACTCAACCTAAATATTCAAGGTTTTTTCAAAAAATTCACTGAAACTTTCATGTCATCAAAGGGTTAGTGGTTAGGACCAAGTATTCAAAAAATAAAAATAACTAGACATTGATAATCTTATAAAGAATTAAACCTTTATGATAGAAAAAAAAAAATCTAAAAACAATATCTTAACCGGTCTAAAATTAACTTTACAGTCAAAGATGTGACAGCATTATTCATGCTATCATGTCATATTTTAACAGAGAAAGACAATTGAAAATTTCAACTAAACTACAGCAAATAGAATAGCAAAAAAGAGCTCACCACCATGTCGTTCCATGGTCACGCTTTTCATTTGAGAAGTAAAGTGCAGGCACTTTACTCTTAAAGTCGAGCTTAATGCTCGATCTTCTTTCTTTTTTTTTGAACATATATTAATACTACTAATATAATTTTGACTGTAAAAAAAAAAAAAAAGAAATAGCAAAAAAAATGCCAAATGACAATGAAAAGAAGTAGAAAATTTAATGGCTGAAAATTGATGAATAAAAATTTGGTAAGAAATTTGTGACGATTGTAGCTGCTTTATTATTAATAATACTTGCATCTTCTCTCCATTAGAGATACGTATAACTGTAAAATATTTTTTGCTATCCTAGCAAGCTGCAGCATATCCTGATCTGAGTGAAATTACTTTGTTCTTCGGTATGTATATGATGGTGATGGATGTAAGAATTGGGTGGGTCAAACAAGGTTGCCGTACATCGCAGGAGGAGCTTGTTTTCTAGCACTTTTTTTAGGCTAATACCTTCGGCACAAACTACAGACTAAATCTACAAAGAATCAACTTCTCAATCACTGCACGATGTTTCTAAGCCCCATTTAGAAAGCAATTCTTAATTGTCAATGATTTCTCTAACATCTGCCTGAATTATTATTACAAGCATGGCGCAGATTCTGATCGGAAGGAAGCATTGATACATATAAACCAAGAGGAAGGACAGGGAAGTAAATTTCAATTCATGTGGTAATTGCCAGGTGAAGCATAGATTTGATTTTATTACCTTTTGTCGTGTTTTTTTCTTCTTTTTTTTTTTTGTCTCCTGTTATAGGGTTATGCATTTTCTCGGAAGTCCAACTGATGAAATTATTTTGATAGGCACAATTTTTTTTTATTGTTTCATATTATTGGAGATTTATGATGTAGGTACAAAATGGGGAAGAGTGAGATGCAAGTCATACGAAGGTACATGCTTTATTAGTGAACTCAAATCGCTGGCTTGACCGCTCGTAATTTTGTAGCTGTTTTTGGGTGAAAAAGGTTTTAACATGTGTTCAATATATGCAAAATGCAGAATTCATCATATGGACAGTTGAGTGTTGACAAGAATTTTGTTTAGGAAGCAGAATCTTTGCTGCTGAAAAACAAAGTGAGCTACCATGTCTTAAATATATATTAATCAAAATAAATATTAAATATGTTAAATGAGTTAATATCTACTTACACATAAATTTTAGATATTATATTAATATAAATCTTGATAATTTATTTCTCTATTTTTAATTATTGAAATTTATTCATTTTTTGTTATATTTATTAAATATAATTAATTTTTTATATAAAAAATCATGATAAATTTTAATTATTAAAATTAAAAAAAATAAATTATTAAGATTTTATATAAATATAGTGTATAAAATTTATTTATATTTATACACTATATTTATATAAAAATATATTTTTATAATTTTAAAAGACTAAAAAACTTACAACTATAATTATAAGGCATCGCTTTCAAACTGAATCTAAGTACTTAAGACAAAAGTTATAACCCTGCACCTCTTTTTGGTGATCCTCAGTGCCTTTTTATTTTTATTTTTTTCCTATCATTTAAATCTTATACCTTACTTTCCCTTTATAAAAGAATGATGATACCGGCCGGAACACCCTTTCGACAAATTCTTTGCATCTTGTTGCCCGTTTTAAAATTCTTTCTTCATCATATGTGGCTTTACTCTTCGGCCAAAAAGTTGAGGAAAATGATTCCACTTGTTAATTTGCTTTTGCCTTCGGTTATTCTGCGATTCGTTTCTTTGTCCAGGAGTAAGACATCTTTTCTTCATCTATATATACATTCACAATTTCATATCAACATCTTTTCATCAACAAAGTGCGCAATTAATTCAATAGAGGAAAGATATAAAAGGTCATCAGATAGAGGCAAAACCTGAAGGTATAAATCTTTGCTATAATTTATTTTTTTATGCTATAATTACGCTCTCTTCAAGGTGAAGAAGTAGAATTAAATCTCATAGGCTAATCCTCTACTTGCTCTGTGGAAAAGGACTTTCAAAAAATTAGTGTTATGATAACTTGTTAACATACATTTTTATTTCTTATATTCATACATCAATAAGTCATTTTACTTATTGTAAATGCAAAAGAAATGTAAACTGAAGAGGAACATATGATTTTCCTGGAAAATCCCATAGAGAAAAATATCATGCACAAAGAGAGTGCTTTCACAATACCAAAACTGTATACAATGACATTAATCCCTTACAATCTTTTTAGGGTTAGTATTTATATATTATTGAGTTTCCCATCTTTACTTGGACTTAAAAACTTAATTATTACTTGTTATAAAAATAAAAGCTTGTCTTCATTAACTTGGGCCTTGAACTCAAATCTGGCCTATATTCTAAGTAGGGCCTAGATTTCCACCTTCCTTTACTAGGATGCAGTTTGAAAGAGCTTTTGTAAATAACTTCCTTTATGAATATACAAGAGCTTTCAGAGACAAAAAGAGAGTTATAATATACATGATCTATGTTCAATCTCACACACA
>BPVZ01000281.1:73274-87992 GCA_020521535.1 Rubroshorea leprosula | reverse complement strand
GTTGCTTCTACTTCGTTAATATACTTTCGCCTTTGGTTATTCTAGTATTCCTTTCTTTGTCCAGAAGTCGGTCATTTTCTTCTTCATATATACATTCACATCTCCATATCAACAATTTTTAATAAGCAAAGTGAATAACAAATTCAACAAATGAAAGTTGCAGAGATCAGCAGATCACATAGTCCAAACTTTCTGGTAAATCTTTGCTATATTTTTTTATGTTAGTTAAATTCTCTTCATTGTATGAAGCAAATTTAAATATCTTTCTTCTTCTATTTTGTTTTTTTTTTTCCTTCCTTTTTCATTTGTAGATAGGGTGTTTCTTGGGCTGACTCGTGCCTAATTCAAGATTAATTGCTTCTCTATTTGGTCAAAGGTAGCCCACTTGGGTTAAGTGACTCATTAACTATTATTTTTATATTGACTTTTAAAAAAAAATCAAATTTTAATTAATAAAGCAAAGAGCAAAATATTTTAGCAACTATAAGTCAAAACTTATTACAAAAAATTTTATCAATAAAAAAATTTTAATTAAATAGTACATGGAGTACTCCTATTGTTACAAAATTATTATTAAAATAACCAATTAATATCTATCCTTAAGCAGTTTCTTCTTCTTTATACATTAATAAATCATTTTACTTGTGATTGTTCGTTTTAGAAACTATTTTTTGTGAAGCAGCCTAAGATATATCTTTTTTCGTAAATTTTTTATTTGCATTTGTTTGGAATAATTTACCTATATTTCTCCTCTTGATCTATCCGTTGTTTCCTGATCAAAGATCTTCACATCAGATATGCTTCTTAATTTAATATAATGAAAATACTTGGACAAAAAACCAGAGAAATTACCTTTATCCCTACTATCTTTTTGCCTTCTACTAGTTCAAGTAATTGGAGGCTAGTAGACATTCCTTGTTATTAAAGCTAATTTCAGTGTGCCAATTTTAATTTGTAAATAATTAAGCTGCCACCTAACAACTGCACTCTTAACTGTTCAGTCTTCTCATGTAGGCCTTTTACAGTATGAAGCATTGCTCCTAATCCAGGAAGCATAGCAAGAAACAGAAGGAAAACAAGGAAAGCAAAAGATCACAAGCAGAGCAATATCTTATTAATTCTTCAAGGCTAATTTAGTTTGCAGGAATGGTTATTCCTTGTCTAAGGACAATTAGGCAAAATTGTGAAACTTCAATGGGGAGTTAGGAACATGCATTCCTTTCCTTAATAGTTATAATTTCTTTAAATCAACGATCTATCCATCTGAAATGATACTGCTAAACTTTTTTGGGGGCTTCAACTTGGAGCAGCAGGAAGGCATTCCCTTCGTGAAAGATGTTCCTTCGGCATTCCTTTTGTGAAAGATGTTCTTTCCTTGACCAAAGTAATAACACCCTCCAATTATTCCCTTTAAAATGTAAACCCATATATTAATTAAGTCCTTATATATTATGTAAAGTTAATAGCCCAGCAACTCCTTTTAGTATTTATCTGTTTTCTTTTTTCCGTTATTTAGATCTAATGCCTTGCTTCCTCTTATATAAAAGAAAGATGCCACTGGCCGAGCTGTACAGACCTTCCCGAGTTTTAATTCTTTGCATTTGCTTTCCATTTTTAACATTCTTTCTTCATCAGATATGTAGCTTCGCACTTAGAAAAAGGATGAGGAAATTGCTCCGAGCTACCTACTTGTTAATTAATTTGCCTTCGCCTTCAGTTATTCTTGGATTCCTTTCTTTGTCTAGCAGTTAGACATCTTTTCTTCATATATATACACGTTCACAACTTCATTTAAATCATGCTCTTTCTTCGTCGTTGAACTTTGTCAACATTGCTCAGCAAGAAGACACAAAGGTCAGCGAAGATAGAAGCAATTAACCTACTGGTAAAAATCTTTCCCTTTTTTTTTTTTTTTTTTCCTGTTTGATGTTGTTAATTACTGAATATTTTCTTTATTGTGTACAAGAAAATTAAGTATCTTGATTTAATATGCTTAGATCATATTGAGAATTGAGGGTAAATGAAATTTGAATACCAATGCCATTTTGGAAGAGGAATTCCTGTAATTCCCTTGTTTAGTTTCGATTCCCTCCCTAGCCCTTGCTCCTCTTTCCCCTCTTCCTAACACCGTATTATGAATCGAAGTAGATCTAATCTTGGTTTCAAATTTATAATGGAGAAATCCAAAACAAGAAGAAAAGAGAAGCAGATACGTGGAGAGAATGAGAAGGTTGAGGAGTGACGGAGCTGTTTGGTTTTTGATTAATTACTCCATCCATTCAAGAATAAAAGTTGTAATTTAACTTTTAGAATTACAAAAAGTTTATAGTTTCACCTATTAAAAGATGTTTTTTTAATTATCATTTATTTTTTAGGTTAAATTCTCCCCTAAATTTTTGCAGTAAAAGATAAAATTAAATTAAAACCATTATAATTTATTGTTGAACAAAGGGAATAATGTCTAGAGTTTATAAGGTGTGAATAAAGTCCAAACTACATGCAATCTAAAGTGTAAATAAATTCCCTTTCCTTCAATTATCATGTTCAAAAATAAAAAATAAAAAAGAAAGGAAAAGAAGAGGCCCATTTCAGTAATGAAATTAAGATCTACTTACACATAAATTTTATACATTATATTTATATAAAATTTTGATAATTAATTTTTTTATTTTTAATAATTAAAATTTATCATAATTTTTTAATAAAAAATAATTTTTAATAAATATAATAAAATATAAATAAATTTTAATTATTAAAAATAAAAAATAAATAATAAATATCATATATAAAATTTATATATAAATAAATAAGGAGACTTATTAGTCAAAGTGTCATTGCCTTACTGAATAAATTTTAATTGTCGTGTGTATTATATTTACCACTGGGGTTTTGCCAGGCCGATAGGATTATTTAATCGAGGCCCAAAAGCTCACCTGGAAATGGTGCGGCCCATCTTTCTGGCACCTGTGGCCCACCCTTATTCTGTTCAGGATCCCTCAGGGCTCAGGTCTCAGCAACATCAATCTCTATCTTCCAATTTTCACCGAAAACCCAAAAATGGAAAATCCTTGCCTTTTAATTAGTACTTTCTTACGATTCCCACTCTACCAGCCTTACATTGATTAATAACAACAAATTGACACAATATCAATCGTTATTACAATGTAATCATGTATGTAAATATATGTGAAAGTTGTGTTTATTCAAATTTCATCGAGTTCTCAAGTTTAAAGGAAATTAATTAATTTTTTAATTTGATATGGGGGAGTCTTTTTGTATATTTTTCTCAAAGTTTCCTTTCTGTGTTTTTAGAGTTCGTATTTGAAGGACCTCTTTTATCTTCTTTGATTAGCATAGACAAAGAGATTAAGTATAGAGCTTAATTTAATGTTAGTTTTAGTGTTTAAATCTTTATATTGTCAAATAGTAATAATCTTGACTCCTAAAAGGATGTTTTAAGTGTTTAAGATATTGAAACTCTAAGTTAAAGGTCTCGAGAAAGTTAGAGATGGATAAGAAGCCAGGCCATTTTTTTTTATATAATCTATTATTTGATGTAAAAAAAAACTACAACTTCTAGTATGGAAAAAAAAAATAGCAGAAAATAGATATTTTATTGTAGCAATATGGATGAGTTCTTTAATATATATATATATATATATTTGCCCAACAATGAGATCCTATTAAAATAGAATTTTCTAATTGGTAAATTTATTGTACCTTTTCACCACAAATTTAAATGAGAAAAAAAAAAGTTGATTGAATTTTATTAACCATTTAATTAAATTGTCTCACATGATATTAATGTTGAAAATAGAGTCTATTTTCATAATTCTACAAACAAATTAATGGTAAAAGAAAGTAATAAATAAATTTGTAAGACACGAATTGGAAAAATCTTATTAAAAACTATAGTTTTATAGAGGAATAAGAATTGATGACTCTCATTAATTAGTATATTTGTGCATTAAATTGTACTTTTTTCCCGTAATTTGATGCAAAATCATGTTGTAATAATCTTTTCAACTTGTTTTTTAAAGTTGAAATCAAGTTCGTTAAGAGGGAGATAAGAGAGAGGAGTTCCCAATCAAGCTACATAAATTAACAAGGAGATCATAAAAGAAGAGAATTCTAATCAAGTTCTTCAAAGATATTTTCGTTTAATCAAGTACATTCTTATTTCTCTTATAACACATTGATCAATTATTTCATGTAAGAGGTAAATAAAAGTATGTGTAAAGCTAACGTGAGATGACTGCTTTAATAAGTACAAGATTTGTTTATAGATTCCTAGTTTTCCCTTGATGTAAATCATGTTGGAACTCAATGTTCTTTACAGGTTGAAACCAATGCTCTTGAGAAGAAATAAAAGAAAGGAGTTATATTCAAGTTTCCAGCCAATAATTTCCTCTAATTGATCAGGTACATTCTTGTGTTTCATTTCTATTTTCTAGCTAGCAAATTTTACATTAATCAATTACGTTTATATATATATATAAAAAAAATTGAATATTATTGGTTGCGTGGTGTGCTCCTTTGTGCTAACCTAGTTAGCTTTGTCTAATAACCCTTAGCTTATGTCATATTTGGTTGTAAGCAATGATTGTTTCTTAGTTAACCTATGCAAATAAGGTAATAAAGATGAACTTTTTTTCTCTAATGAAAAACTGACTTAACAAGTCAGGAATACAAAAGGTTTAAAATTAATCATTTTTTACTAAACTAGTAGTAGCTAGATTAAAAAGGAAGAATCATGTTTTTCAATCTCCCCCACACTTTAAAATATCAGTTCAAAGTGAGGAAGAACAAAAACAATACTAATAAATCTTCATACATCCCTACTTCAATTGGTGTAATTTTATCATTTACAAATCCCAACTGATGTTTTTAAGTGGGGAATACTTTAAAAGACATTTTTTGCTAAAGGAATAAGAATTGTTCCCTCCTTAAGAAATAAGGCATTCCTTACTTTCTCCATAACAATGAGCAAAATCATCAATCATTTAGATTTAATTTTATAGTTAGACTAGTGAATAACCATTATTCTCAACAACGCATGACTTTTTTTTTTTTTGGTTTTAAGATTCCCTTTTATGTTTTAGAGTTTTTATTTGAAGGAACTCTTTATCTTCTTTACCATAAACAACTAGATATAAAGTGTAATTTGATTTTTATTTTAGAGTAAAATATTTTCTGTATTGCCAGGCAGTTAGCAATTTTAGTTTCTAGTGTGAAGAAGAAATTGATATAGGAGAAATTGATATCGGAAGTGAAGCAAACTCAGATAGATTTTTTTTTTTTTTTTTGGTGTGGTGGTATGGATGAGATCCTTAATTAAAAACATCATATTTTTATCAAATAAAAATGAAAAAAATGTCATACCTGCAAAGCTAACATGAGTACATTGATGACTTCTTGAATTTGTATTATTTTTTTAGTTGAAATCAACTCTGTTAAAAGGGAGATAAAAGAAAATAGGAGATAAAAGAAAGAGGAGTTCTAACCAAGTTCCTTGAAGATATTTTCGTTTGTTTAACCAAGTGCTTACTTATTTTTCATCTCTAACATATCTTAATGCATTGACCAATTGCATTTATAATATAAATGAAAATATGTGTAAAGTAGTAAACATGAGCATTGATGACTCCTTGCTACTCACAATATTTGTGTATAGAATTGTAGTTTTCCTTTGGTGTAAATTATGATGTAACTCAGCTTCTCTCAATATATGTTATCTTTTTTACAGGCTGAAATCAATTTAATTTATTGAGAGAAAATAAAAGAAGGGTGTTCTAATCAAGTCTCTTGACAATATTTCATCTAATATTCAGGTACAATCTTGTATATATAAGTATTTATCAATTAAACTTCTAAAAGATTGTGAAAAATAACATCCTAATTAATAGAATTAGACTAAAACGGCCAGATTCTTTATTTAAAAATAAGTTATTTTAGTTTTTGTTTTCTCCTAATATTTTATCCCACTTTTGGTATGAGCAAAACAGAGGAAAGAGGAGACAATATGCCCCCATTTCCCTTCATTTCCCTCTCCTTCCCTCATTTGCTTATGTTAAAATTATAAGAGAAAATAAAAGATGACTATTATACATGACAAACAAACAACCGAATGCAAATTAATTAAAGTGACAAGCTGAGTGATGAAAAGAGCTAGTGACAATTTTCCCAACCCTTTTTAGTCTCACTTTTTCATCCTATTAACCATTAGTTATTCCTATATCTTGTGTTGTTTTTGAAGTCGTTGCGTACATTCTAATACACATGGTGTTTCATTTTATAGGGTCTTCTTCAATGGAGCTTCTAGTAGAGCCTATCACGGAACTAGTAAAATGTTTGGGGAGGTCAGCCTGCACCTATCTAGATTATCACTTAAATTTTGATGAAGCTGTGAGTGATCTAGGAAGAGAATTGGAAGCTCTAAACAGGAGAAAAGAGGATATAAAGTTAAGCATACAGTCCCATGCTAGTTTGGGAAAAGAAGTAAAACATGAAGTGCGAGGTTGGCTTGAACGTGTAGAAGAAATCAATAATGAAGTGTCAGCCATTCAAGAAAAGATTCAGAGAGTTAAGTGGTACTCAAAGGGCCATCTAGGGAAACTTGTTCGGAAGAAAATTGAGGTGGTGAAGAGAATCTATGAACGAGGTAGTTTTCCTGATGGTCTCACAGTTGACAAACCTCCACGAGGAATCATATTGCCAACTGAGAATGTAGTGGGTGAAGATTCTGCAAAAGAAAAAATTTGGGGATACTTGACGGGCAATGAGGTAAGAAAGATTGGGGTTTGCGGGATTGGTGGGGTTGGGAAGACTACCATCATGAAGCATATTAATAATGAATTGTTAAGAGTGACCAATTTTGATAGGGTGATTTGGATCACTGTGTCCTACCCACTCAATGTTATCAAATTACAAGAAAATATTGTTCGTGCTATGGATGATAAATTGAGACTCCCAGAAGGTGAGGATAAAGTGAGGCGGGCAGCTACTTTGATGAGCATTATGGAAGGAGTAGGAAGATACGTGCTTATCCTAGATGATGTCTGGGAAGTGTTTTCTCTTATTGAAGTGGGAATTCTAGAACCAACAATTCAAAATGGAAGCAAAATAGTCATCACTAGTAGATCCGTTGATGTGTGCCAAAAAATGGGCTGTGAGATAGTCAAAGTGGAGCCTCTTTCATTTCAGGAGTCTTTTAACTTATTCTTAGATAAAGTAGGGCGTCAGGTTCTACAAGTACCAAACTTAGAAGGAATCTTGAAGCTCATCGTGGAGGAGTGTGGTGGCTTACCGCTGGCCATTGTTGTGATAGCAGAGAGTATGAAGGGAGAAGATGATGTTAAAGTGTGGAATAATGCCTTGACTGAACTACGGGAACGGGTAAAGAGTGTGACTGGTTCAGATCAAAAGATATTTAAGAGGTTAAGGTTTAGTTATGATCGTTTGGATAATTCTGAAATCCAAAGCTGTTTTCTTTATTGCTCCTTGTTTCCTGAAGATTATCCATTTGAGAGAGAAGAATTGGTAGAAGGGTGGATTGATGAAGGACTAATTGATGTGTTGCCTAATAGAAAAGCAGCTTATGAGAGAGGCCAAGCTTTTTTAAATAGGCTAGTAAAGAATTGCTTGTTAGAGAAAACTGTTGATCGGCGTGGTGATGTTTTCAAGTTGCATGATGTACTGAGAGACATGGCTGTCAAAAGCATTGGTCCTGAATTTGGATATATGGTAAAAGCTGGTATGAAATTGACAGAGGTGCCAGATGAGCGTGGGTGGGGAAATGATCTTAAGAAGGTGTCTCTAATGGAGAATAACATACCAAAAATTTCCCTTGGGTTGTGCCCAAAGTGTCCAACTCTTTCAACTTTGATATTGTCAAATAATCCTAATTTGTCAGAGATCCCAGAATCATTCTTTGAAGGTATGCCTGAACTGAAGGTTCTTGATCTTTCTGAAACTGGTATTGAAGCTTTACCTAATTCCATCTCAAACTTGGAGAAGCTCTCTTCCATGAGGTTAAGGTGGTGTCAGAGGTTAAGGTATTTGCCTCATTTAGCAAAGCTTACAGTATTAAAGAAGTTGGATCTGTTTAGATCCAGGATTGAGGTGGTCCCTCAAGGCTTGGAGAAATTGATTAGTCTGGAAAATCTTGATTTAAGGTATTGTTACAATCTAAAAGAGATTCCAATGGGAATGTTATCAAACCTTTACAATCTCCAATACTTGATATTAGGTTTTGAAAATTTGAAGATAAAAGGAGAAGAGGTTGCGAGATTAAGTAAGTTGGAGACCTTTCAAGGTGCATTCGATGACATACAAGGCTACAATTATTTTGTCAAGTCTCAGGATTTCCAAATTCTTACTAATTGCGATATTTTAGTAGGAGAACAACCACGATACTATGGTAGGTTGACTGGCCAAAAGAAATCTGTTGTTAGTATTAATAATTGCGACTTAGGAGAAGAAAGTATAGTGCTTCCAAATAACCTTAAGAGGTTGATGATCTGGGAGTGTAAAAACATGAGAAGTAGCTTAAATAAAGCAGCTTTGTTAGAAAAGGCAACCGAGTTGAGTTTTTGTGGTATTTGGCGTTGTGAAGATATGGAGTGTGTGGTTGACTTGGACTCACCCTCTTGTCCAGTACTGGATAAGCTTGAAGAGCTGTCTCTTTGGAGTTTGCCTAAGTTGAGTGTACTTGTGAGAGTGGAAGGAGTAGCAGCACCACCGCACGCCTTTTCCAATCTTAAAATACTTCGTATTGGGTATTGTTCAAGAATGAAGAAGTTGCTTCCACTTGAGCTGCTGCAGGCCTTCCAAAACTTAGAGTACATTATTGTTAATGGGTGCAAACAAATGGAGGAGATAATAGCATCATCAGATTCAGATGCATCACCGGATAAATTCACTTTTCCCAAGTTAAGGAGATTATGGTTGAGTAATTTACCCCAACTGAAGAGCATCTGCAGTGCCAAAGGAGTTATGCTTTGTGATTCTATTGAAGAAATTAAAATATTGGAATGTCGGGAGTTAAAGAGGATCCCAGTGCAGCTTCCCCTGCTTGATAATGGCCAACCATCTCCTCCTCCTCATATCAGAGAAATCAGGACCGATGAAGCGTGGTGGGAATCAGTGGAGTGGGATCATAAGAACCTACTTCAACCTTTCTTGAAATATTTGTAGCAGTGATAATTGAGGGGGTAAGGTGTTGATTGATTAAAGTATTCAATTTCTAATTTTAAGAATGTTGATTTTATTTATTTTCCAATTCCTCTTCTATCATTTCTGTTGTTTTATTGATCCTTGGAGGTTGAATTGAAGGGAATAAACGATCATGATCTAGAGTAAGAAGGCACTAGCGGACGGCCAGGATGAGCGGCAACATTCCGTTTCTGTATGCACCTGTGACCTGACATGTCCAAGTAAGTCACGTGCGGTCCCTTTTCTCCTCCAATCCAGCCCTGTTATTCTGATTCCGATAAAAGAGAATCCAGTTGAATCCAATCTCTAGTTCCCCAATTTTATCTGAGATTCTCCCCAAACTGGGTACTATTTTAACTCTTTAACTCTTCTTTTTTTATTTCTTGTTCCATTTTGGTAATCCCAAAATCTACTGCAGATTTTCTGAAATGATTTGTTTCTGTTAGGATTTTTGGTGGCTGGTCTTTGTTTGTTTAGGGATTTCTTATTTTCTTAGATGATTCCTTCTGGGTATGGTTATTTTTGTTTAGATTTTTGAGAATTCGATAGTTGGTTCTAATAAATTTATTGAGTTGTTTAATTTGTGATAATTAATAATTAGAATATTTAAATTAACTCTCTCTTTTTTTTTGTCTGAGTTGGAAATAAAATCATTGAAATGAAAAACATGCAGGATTTCAATTTCAGTATTGCAAATTCCAATTTTGGCACAATCAGTTGGCAATTGGCAGGAAGAGTCCCAAGCTTCTGTCTCCGATGAACTCCAAGTGCTTGGATTTTTTGCACAGGATTTGGTGTCATAAACTCCAGGTTCATTTTACTGGGAGATGCAGGTTCATTACTAGATATATGGGTTTGTGATTCTGCAAAGTTGAAATCCAATTGCCCATCGGAAGATGTAATAATTCAATTCTAAGTTCCAATAAACCATACGCGGTACAAGTAAGCGTCATTGCCTAAATTGATTAATTCTTATATGCATTTAATAGATTGTAAACCAAACTTAATACATTACAATCTGAAATTCACATTACTGGAGTGATTCTGATACTTTAATCTTCTTTCTATGGACTCTTAGCTGATTTTATTTTTTCTTTCTTTTGTTTATTTACTTCTTGCAGATGCTTCTATTTGTGCTGATGATGGTGAAGCAGTTGAAGAAAGGGGCATTAATGATGATGCTCATGGTGTTAATTTTAAGATAGCTTCCAACGGTGAAGGGCACCAGGAAAAGGAGTGTGCAAGAGAAGTTAAACCAAAATCCATGCTTTGTACCTTTTAGAGAGTACCACTTTGCATTATATAACTGGTCTTCCAGGTGCATGGATCTTTCAAGTTTAATCATTTTACCATCTCATTCTGCTTATCATTGATTCAATTTGTTATTATCATTGATTTTCGGTTATTTACCACATTCTATTGTGCACCAGATGCTGGAGGTGTGCCACACAATTTCTATGTTTTAATTAGAAATTCAAACTCCAAAGTAGGCTATTTGCTTTCACATTTCCACCTTCCTTTTCTATGATGCAGTTTGAAACAGCTTTGTAAATAACCTCCTGTATGAATATACAACAGATTTCAAAGACAAAAAGAGTAGAGTAATAATATCATATTTTTGTTCAGATTTTTGAGAATTTGGTACTTGGTTCTACCTCTATCTTAGAGTAGCAAAATCCTTGCAAGCAGTTTTGCATTGGAGTTTCCCACCTTCATCCCCAGTTTCTGTGGTTATGATGATGGAACTCCTGTAAACATTACAGCTGCTCAACCAAAAGCTATAGGAATCTCAGGACCTTCCAAGAATAATTACACTTGAAGCAATGTGCTTTCACCATTCAACAAGCTAGAGTCGGCTCAATCAAGCTCAAAGCCATCGTCCGTTCAAGGATGGTAGGCAACCATGGAGGAGGCTGAGTAATGAATTAAATCTTTTGTGCTCTCAAAGAGCTTAAGTATCTGGATGCTTTTGTTTTCCAAAATACTTGCATCTTTAATTTTCTATATTAGAGACATGTTTTAATTAGTAGTATCATTTGCTGTTGTAGCATGCTTCATATCCTGATCTGGTGCGACTACTTTCTTATTTGGTGTATATGATGGTGATTGAGGTAAGAATTGGATGCCTCAAATAAGGTAGCCTAACTGAGATAATATAAATAGTAGATGGCTTAAGTGTTCAGTCTCTAACATTTGACTGAATTATTATAAGCAGGGCAGTTTCTGATTGGAAGGAAGCAGGAATGCGTAAAAACTGAGGAAGGACTCAGAAGTTTCCATTGATTTGGTTTCCAGGTGAAGCATAGATTTGATTTTGTTACCCTTCGCACATTTTCGTGTACTGTTGTGAATTTTCTTAGAAGCCCAACTGAAGTTATTTGGTTGGTTGTCATTTGAAATTCAGGGTTTCAAAATGAGGTTACCTTCAAAGCGTTTAAAATGAGCAAGATGTAATGATGTTGGTAGTGATTCTGAAAATGAACAACTGATGATGGTTTGTAAACTTTTCAATGATTTCTGTTTTGATTTGATCAACATCATTTTCCCAGTTGTTTCATTTGATTGGGGATTTATGATGTAGGTGTGACAAAATGGGGAAGAGGAAGATGCAAGTCTTGTAGAGGTACATGTTTTGTTAGTTCACTCAAATCCCATGCTTGACCACCTTTAATTTCTAATGTTTTTTGGGTTAAAGATTTTTTAACATGCATGCAACATTTGCAACAGGCAGGCATATAGACGAATGTGTTCTTCATCAAATGGACACTTAAGTCCTGAGTGCAGACAATAATTTTGTTGAGGAAGCAAAACCTCTGAGAAGGTACAGTTCAGTCCAGCCTCTGCTTCCCCAATTTCATATGAGATTCTTAACATTCTGCCAACTGGGTACTATGGAATCGAATCTCTTTTATCTATGTATGAATTATTATGATTTTAAATATAACTCCTCTTATATTTTTTGTGTTGTCGTTCCATTTTGGTAATTTCAAAATCTACAGCATATTTTCCAAATTGATTTGTTTCTATTATGGTTTTTGGTTGCTGATCTTTGTTTAGGGATTTCTTACTGGGTATGGTTTTTTTTTTTTTTCAGATTTTTGAGAATTTGGTAGTTGGTTCTAATAAATTTATTGAGTTGTTTAATATGTGATAATCAGCAATTAAAATATTTAACTCTTTTTTGTCTGAGTTGTGAGTGAAATCATTGAAATGAAAAGCATGTAGGATTTCAATTTCTGTGTAGCAGGTACCAATTTTAGCAGAATCGGTGACAATTGGCAGGAAGAGTCCCGGGCATTGGTTTCCGATGAACTCGATGCACTCCTAAGTAATATCATTTCTGATTTTGGCACAGGCTTTGGTGTCATAAACTCCAAGTAGTGAGTGTTGATTTTACTGTATTCATTTTCTATTTGTATCTATCTTTTGATCCTAAATTACCCTTCAAAATTAATATTATTATTCACCCACAATAATAATAATAATAATATAACATGCTTTTTAATTTCTTAAGCCAAAAGTTCTATGCAAGTGAATTTTTCTAATAAAAACTAGGATTATTTTCAGGTTTGCTATAAGTTCTGCTAGGTTGAGGAGCAGTCCTCCAAGTCCATGTAAAGCTTGTTACTGGATCCAAATTCACAGGTCAGATTTTCCATAAAAATGGCATATGGTCTCATTCTGAACAATATTTCTCTGTTTAGTTTTTTACCTTTATCTTATAATATTGCATATTCAGTCGGGAGGTGCAGGTTCATTAGCAAATATGTGGGTTTGTGATTCTGCAAAAGTCGAAAATCCAGTTGAGCGCTAAAAGATGTAATAATTCAGCTCTGAATTCTAATAATTTGTTTCTTTATCCATAAGCAGTAGTGGTTGCATCATTGCCTAAATTGATTCTTATATGCATTTAATAAAATTATAAACCAAACTTCATACATTACAATCTGGAATTCACATTACTGGAGTGATTTTGATAATCTCTTCTTTCTATCAACTCTCTTAGCTGATTTTATCCTTTCTTCTGCTTCTTTGCTTATTTCAGATGCTTCTGGTTCTGCTGATATGATGGTGAAGCAATTGAAGAAGGGGACACTGACGATAATGCTCTCATGGTGTTGATTTTAAGATTGCTTCTAATGGTGAAAGGCAATAGGAAAAGGAGCGTGGGAGAGAAGGTACCAATAGTCATGTTTTGTACCTGCCTCTTCTAGGGGCACAGATTTTTCAAATTTTGATCATTTTACCATTTGAATCTGTTTGTCATTGATATTAATCCTGCTGATGGTTGTTTCATTTGTTATTAATCACTGATTTTAATTCTGCACTGGACGGTGGATTATAGCATCCTGAACTTCTTCAATAACGTAAGTTGCGTTCAAATAAACGATTTTGGTTTCTCCATTTCTTCCACTTGTTTGCTGCCCAAATTGAATTCAAGAAACTGAAGCATACTTAAATGTTACAATAATATAAGCTCGTAAGAAAAGATATCATGCTCACCAGAGCAATAAAGAGGACTCTGCAAAAGTCTTAGTCATCATTGAATGACCTGCATTCATTTTGGCTTTACTAAGTATGGAGTGCTTCTGGCTATCTTTTTGCCCTTTTTCCTGATTAATTGAAGCAATTGGAGGCTAGTAGACATGGTCCTGCTATTTTAGTTGATTTCATTTTGCCTGTTTTAGATTGTAATAAGCTAGGTCATAACAATCACACTTTTTAACGGTTTGGTCTTTCAATCAATGTAGGCCTCCTGCAGAGCTATGAAGTCCCACCAAGCAAAGCAGGAAACAAGACAAGCAGGGGTAGCGCCCTTAAAGTGAAAGCATAAAATAATCTTTCCTTGGGTTGGTAGTACCATGCAAGCAGCAGAATCAGGGAACCCTTTCATGGGGAGACATCAAACTCATGGCAACTTTGAACACTAAACACTCAAAAAGACAAGCAGGAAAAGCAAGGCAATATCTTATCATTCTTGGAAAGAGTTGACTTGGGCAAAATGAAGTTTCTGCTTCTTCCTAGCCATATTCTTAACTAGATTGCATTCTTTCTCTTGGTTGGACAATATTTGCAATTCATATTCATCCACAATTTTTGTGTTTTAATGGGAAATCCAAACTCCAAAGTAGCCTACTTGCCTCTGGATTTCCACCTTCCTTTGCAAGGATGCAGTTTGAAAGAGCTTTTGTAAATAACCTCCTTTATGAATATACAAGAGATTTCAGAGACAAAAAGAGAGTGATCTATGTTCAATCTCTCTCTCATACACACACACATGATCTTCAACCATCTTTTATCATGTTGGTTGGCTCCCTCAAAACATACTTTGCTAGTTCGTATTCTCCACCTGCAAAGGGTGAGTTGTAAGCTTGCTTGGAAAGAATTTCAAGTTGTGCAGTAAAGCATAATTGATGCAGTAAGGTATAGCTAGTTATCTCTTTCATCATAGCATAAATTTGAATAAGAATTTTGAACAATGATCCCTACACCGTCCACAATTGA
>BPVZ01000281.1:60316-70651 GCA_020521535.1 Rubroshorea leprosula | reverse complement strand
ACTTTCTAAAAATTAGTGTTATTATAACTTGTTCATATACATTTCTATTTCTTATATTCATACACTAATAAGTCATTTTACTTATTGTAAAGGCAAAAAAAAAATAAAAAAATGTCAATTGAAGACAAACATATGATTTACTTGGGAAACCTGAAAGAGAGAAATATCATGCGCAAAGAGAGTGCTTTCACAATACCAAAACCGAGTATAATGATATTAACTCCCTACAATTTCTTTAGGGTTAGTATTTATTTATTGTTGGGTTTCCTATCTTTACTAAAAGACTTAATTATTACTTTTTATAAAAATTAAAGCCCATCCTCATTAACATGGGTCTTGAACTAAAATCTGGCCTATACTCTAATCAAGGTGTTAACTATTTTTCAAAAGTCCGTTTCTTCTAAGCGAAGTGAGCCTATTTCTTTTCGTATATTTTTCTATTTTCATCTATTTTATGATTTATATATTTTTCTCCTCTTGGTTTCAGCTGTTTCAAGACCAAAGATCTGCAATTAATAACGGCATCAGATTCTTCATTCCTAATCTTATCAACAATAGTGAAAACCAGGTATGATACTTTATTAAATGTGTACCATAATTATTGTTCATGCCTGGAATATTGTCATAAATTTAATTATAATCATTAATTTTGTTCATTTTTTGTTCTTTGAAGTTTTGAACAATTAGAGCATTCTTATTTAAGAAGAAAAATTATGCTAATATCATTTTAGTTGAGCACTGATTTTGCAAATAGGGAAATTGTTTTTGAATTAAGACCTTGAACATTTAATTGTACATAATTTGTTTTTATTTTTATTTTTTTTTCTCACTTTTTCTTTTTAAAGCTATGTTACACGGGAATTTATTCTTAAATTCAAATAATTTTTTATTTTATATATATATTTTGGATATTTGCCCATATGGTTGTTGGAGGAAAATTTAATATTAAGAATAACAATAAGAAAAAGATAATCATTAGTAGAGATTGAATTTAGATGAAGTAAGATAACAATTTGAAATTAATATTTTGGTGAGATAACAATTTGAAATTGAATTTAGGAGAAAAAAATTGAAATTCAAAAGGATATTATAATGAGATTAATTGTGAATTTAAATTAAAATTTTGATAATAAAAAAGGATAATCACCACTGGAGATTGATTTTAGATTCGGTTAGATAACAATTTGAAATTAGAATTAAAAATAGATTTGATGAGATAACAATTTGAAGTTGAACGTAGCAAAGAAAAAATTGAAATCAAAAAACATGTTATAATGAAATTAATTGTGAATTTAAATAAACAATTTGATAAAAGGAATTTTAAATCTCAAATAAATAGTACAATTTAAAAGAGCATTTTATTATAAGATTCAAATTAGATTTAAGTAGGATTTTAAATTGGGTTTATTTTGAAATTTAATTTTAAAGAAAAGATTAAAATTAATTGGTAAATAAAAGAGTTATCTAGACAACAATAAAATTTCATTTCCTTTACACTTATTTTTCAATCTTTAGGCCTTAATGCATTTTAAGTTTTAATGCATTTTAAGTTTTAATGCATTTTAAGTTTTAATGGCAACAAAATTTAATAAATAGCATTAATTAATTCATGAAAATAGGGAGGAAAAAAAATGAGAGAAGTGTTTTTACAAGAAAATAGAAGTAAAAACTAGAAAGTGTTTTTCTTCTAACCAAATCAATAGAATTAATTTATCAAAACAAAATCATGTTGACAGCTTTCAAATCTCAAAATAATTGACAATATCTCAAGAACAAAATTAAACAATGAAATCCCTTAAAAAATCAAAATAATATAATTAGTCAAACTCAACAGTCAAAATCCTCTATAATCATGTTAAAAGTTTAGTTATGTCTTGACATGATTTTCTCTTCCTTTGGTTTAAAAAAAGAATGATGAAAAAGAAGGGAAAAGAATCTTAATCTTAGTTCCTAAGATCCCTATTTATATTAGGATTAAAGTATGACTGTTTGGTAGCAAGGATTAGCAACCTTTGAGAGAATTAATTATTTTTTTCTTCAACGTGCACTCCAATTGAAACATAGGGATAGGGTGGACAGTGGATGCCTCTCTTGTGTCTAGCCCTTATGCAATTTTAGCAATCAAGAGTTGAAACTTAGAGATAGGATGTGACACCTCTTTTGTATTTGACCCTCTTGTGCATTTTGATGATCAAGGATTGGAGTCTAGAGATAGGTTCTAACACCTTGTTTGCACTTAAGACATTTTCCTTTCAATTTTTTCCATTTAATCATTGAACGTTCAAGCAACAAAAGTTACACAATTAATAGAATCTAGAATTATAAAATTATTTATAAAAAAATGCTACTATTAAGTCCATAACTTCACAAATGTCAATTGTTGAGAACACTTTTAATAAACCTTTTCATGCTTTCATCAACACATTGCTCAAAAGCCTTTCTCAACAAAGGAATCTCCCCTGTTCAGTATTCAACGAGAGTGGATGAGCTCTTACTCATCACCTTGTAAGGGTTGGTTTAAACCACACCACACATTTGATTTTATTAAGAACACATTTATAATAGATTGCAAATATTGGAGTTTGGTTTGGAGTAGAGCAAAATCTCATATCAATTTGAAATTACCTAAAATAATTCTCATATAGACATTGATATTCAAGTTGGAATCTAATTGGGTAACCAAATCTCACAAGACCTCCAATTCTTCATGAAATTTCAAAACATAATCCCAACAACTTGTAAGTTGATCTTAACATTTTTTGTCAACAAAAAAAAATATACATATATATATATATATATATATATATTAAGGGAGTACAAAGGTATTATTCCAACCATTTACAACCTTTCTTAACAAGTTTAGGAATTCCAAAGTTTAAATGATGTCAAATTTAGTTTTGGAGCTTAAGTAATGTGAAATTGAAGAGCTTAAAAGTTATCACATTCAAAATTTGAGTGCTTAGTCATTCACTTACTCTTTTTTTTTTTATCTAAATTGAAAAAAAAAGGGCCTTAGCATTTTTTATATAATTACCCAATTACTCAAAGAAAACAATTGATATATTTACAATTAAATTATTTTATCATTCAAAATTTTGAACATTCAATTCGAGTTTATAAGTGTAAATTTAACTAAAAATTCAAAGGACAATGAATGAAAATTACCTTATTACCCATTACCTAAAAGGTTAAGAATAAAGGTAATGTATATTTTTACTAAAAGGATATTGGCAAGGTAAAAGTAAAATATTTTTTGAAGGGCATAGGTGGGAATATTACAGTCCAACTCTCACCAGTCCTATTGTCATTTCAAATATGATATGATGCTTGTGCCCACTAGAAGATGTCCTAATAGTTTAAATCTTGAGTTTTTATGTTTGAGGTATTAAGTACAAGTCTTAAGATGTGGTGGACGGGGGTTGAGAAGGATTATTGATTATTATATAATGCATCATTAGACACACAAAAAACAAGGAATCTCAAGTTCAAATTTTAAGAATAAATATTGTAATTTAAGTGATGCATGAATTCCTTAAATTTTGAAATAATTGACTGAAAATTTTGTGTAAGGCTTGTATAATGTAAGCTATCTATACTCATTTTATTTAGGTCTTTGAATGCAAGCAACAATATTTGCCATCTTTTTCCTAGTCATGTTATATTTCTTTTTTTTCTTGTAAAAGCTTCTAAATTGATGAATGCAGTGGTCAGTATTCTATAAAAAAATAAAAATCATTGCATTAATTTATTAGCCCAATTTTCTCCAATCAACTACATTGCTTTATCATTTTATTTACTCATTTTTGGTGTAAATAATCTTCCTTTTTCTTTTCAGTTGTAATCAAATTTGTAGAAAGGAGAGGAAGTTCTAATCAAGTCACTCAACTACATCTTCCTTCAAAACCATCTTCTTAATCAGGTAACTTTCTACAAATTAATTCAAGTATTTTCTCCTATTTAAGAGTTTTTTTTAATGTAGACAGTATACTGATGAAGAAGAAAATTCAAATGTATACATGACGTGACAATTTTCCCAACCCTTTCTGGTCTCACTTTTTCATCCTGTTAACCCTTAGTTATTCCTATATCTTGCATTGTTTTTGAAGTTGTTGTATACATTCTAATACACATGGTGTTTCATTTTATAGGGTCTTCTTCAATGGAGCTTCTGGTGGAGCCTATCATGGAACTGGTAAAGTGTTTGGGGAGGTCAGCCTGCACCTATCTAGATTATCACTTAACTTTTGATGAAGCTGTGAGTGATCTAAGAAGGGAATTGGAAGTTCTAAACAGGCGAAAAGAGGATATAAATTTAAGCATACAGTCCCATACAAGTTTGGGAAAAGAAGTAAAACATGAAGTGCAAGGTTGGCTTAAACATGTACAAGAAATCAATAATGAAGTGGAAGACATTCAAGAAAAGACTCAGAGAGTTAAGTGGTACTCAAAGGGCCGTCTAGGGAAACTTGTTCGAAAGAAAATGGAGGTGGTGAAGAGAATCCATGAACAAGGCAGTTTTCCTGATGGTCTCATAGTTGACAGACCTCCATCCCGTGGAGTCATCATGCCAATTGAGAAAGTAGTGGGTGAAACTTTTGCAAAAGAAAAAATCTGGGGATACTTGATGGGCAATGAGGTTGGAATGATTGGAGTTTGTGGGATTGGTGGGGTTGGAAAGACTACCATTATGAAAAATATCAATAATGAATTGGTGAGGCACACTAAGTTTAATAAAGTGATTTGGGTCACTGTATCTTACCCACTGGATGTACTCAAATTACAAGAAAACATCGCTCATGGTTTTGGTGAGGAACTCCGAAAAGATGAGGACAAAGAGATGCGGTCGGCTAAATTGACGGGCATTATGGAAAAAGTAAGACATGTGTTGATACTAGATGATGTCTGGGAAAAATTTTCTCTGAATGATGTTGGAATTCCAAAACCAACAATTGAGAGTGGAAGCAAAATAGTTATCACTAGTAGATTGATTGATGTGTGCCAAAAAATGGGCTGTGAGATAGTCAAAGTGGAACCTCTTTCCTTTCAGGAGTCTCTTAGCTTATTCTTTGATAAAGTTGGGAGTCATGCTATAGAAGTTCCAAACTTAGAAAGAATCTTGAAGCTCATTGTCCAGGAGTGTGGTGGCTTACCGCTAGCCATTGTTGTGATAGCAGAGAGTATGAAGGGAGAAGAAGATGTGAAAGTGTGGAATAATGCCCTAACTGAATTGCGGGAACGGGTAAAGAGTGTGACTGGTTCAGATCAAGAGATATTTAAGAGGTTAAGGTTTAGTTATGATCGTTTGGATAATTCTGAAATCCAAAGTTGTTTTCTTTATTGCTCCTTGTTTCCTGAAGATTATCCATTTTTGAGAGAATGGTTGGTAGAAGGGTGGATTGATGAAGGACTAATTGATGTGTTGCCTAGTAGAAAAGTAGCTTATGAGAGAGGCCAGGCTTTTTTAAATAGGCTAGTAAAGAATTGCTTGTTAGAGAAAACTGTTGATTGGGGTGGTGATGTTTTCAAGATGCATGATGTACTGAGAGACATGGCTATCAAAAGCATCGGTCCTGAATTTGGATATATGGTAAAAGCTGGTATGAAATTGACAGAGGTACCAGATGAGCGTGGGTGGGGAAATGATCTTAAGAAGGTGTCTCTAATGGAGAATAACATATCAAAAATTCCCCTTGGGTTGTGCCCAAAGTGTCCAACTCTTTCAACTTTGATATTGTCAAATAATCCTAATTTGTCAGAGATCCCAGAATCCTTCTTTGAAGGTATGCCTGAACTGAAGGTTCTTGATCTTTCTGAAACTGGTATTGAAGCTTTACCTAATTCCATCTCAAACTTGGAGAAGCTCTCTTCCATGAGGTTAAGGTGGTGTAGGAGGTTAAGGTATTTGCCTTCTTTAGCAAAGCTTACGGTATTAAAGAAGTTGGATCTGTTTGAATCCAGGATTGAGGAGGTCCCTCAAGGCATGGAGAAATTGATTAGTCTGGAATATCTTGATTTAAGGTATTGTTGCAATCTAAAAGAGATTCCAATGGGAATGTTATCAAACCTTTCCAATCTCCAGTACTTGTTTTTTGAAATGTTGAAGATAGAAGGAGAAGAGGTTGCGAGAATGAGTAAGTTGGAGACCTTTGAAGGTATATTCAATGACATACAAAGCTACAATTATTTTGTCAAGTCTCAAGATTTCCAAATTCTTACTGATTACCATATTAAAGTAGTAGAAAGAATCCCAATATTGGTGACTACTCCAAGGGTACCTGCGGTTAGTATTAATAATTGTGACTTAGGAGAAGAATGTATAGTGCTTCCAGATAGCGTTAAGAATTTGGAGATCTGGAAGGGTAAAAACATGAGAAGCAGCTTAAATAAAGTAGCTTTGTTAGAAAAGGCAACCGAGTTGAGATCCTGTTATATTAGGGGTTGTGAAGATATGGAGTGCGTCGTTGACTTGGACTTATCCTCCTATCCAGTACTGGATAAGCTTGAAGAGCTGCGTCTTTTCAAATTGCCTAAGTTGAGTGCACTTGTGACGGTGGAAGGAGTAGCAACACCACCGCACGTCTTTTCCAATCTTAAATTGCTCGTTATTTGGGATTGTTCAGGAATGAGGAAGTTGCTTCCACTTGAGCTGCTACAGGCCTTCCAAAACTTAGAGGAGATTAATGTTATTAAGTGCAAACAAATGGAGGAGATAATAGCATCATCAGATTCAGATGCATCATCGGATAAATTCACTTTTCCCAAGTTAAGGAGATTGTGGTTGTGGCATTTACCCCAATTGAAGAGCATCCGCAGTGCCAAAGGAGTTATGGTTTGTGATTCTATTCAAGAAATTTATATATTCAGATGTCCGGAGTTAAAGAGGATCCCTATGCAGCTTCCCCTGCTTGATAATGGCCAACCATCTCCTCCTCCTCATCTCAGAGAAATCAAGATAGAAAAAGAATGGTGGGAATCAGTGGAGTGGGATCATAAGAACCTACTTCGACCTTTCTTGAAATATTATCCCGGCGATAATTAAGGGGTAAGGTGTTGATTGATTAAGTATTCAATTTCTAATTTTAAGAATGTTGATTTTATTTATTTATTTTATTTGTTTTCCAATTCCCCTTCTACCATTTCTATTGTTTCATTGATTCTCGGAGGTTGAATTGAAGGGAATAAACGGTCATGATCCAGAGTAAGAAGGCACTAACGGACGGCCAGGATGTGCGGTGACATTACGTTTGTGTATGTACCTGACACGTCCTCCTCCTCGTCTTAGAGAATCGAATATTGTATTGTCGGGAGTTAAAGAGGATCCCTGTGCAGCTTCCACTGCTTGATAATGGCCAACCATCTCCTCCTCCTCGTCTCAGAGAAATCGAGCTAGATGAAGAGTCAAAAGAATGGTGGGAATCAGTGGAGTGGGATCGTAAGAACCTACTTCACCCTTTCTTGACATATTCTAACGAGTGGTTGGAATGAGGGGTAAGGTGTTGATTGATTAAGTATTCAATTTCTAATTTTATTTATTTATTTTATTTGTTTTCCAATTCCTCTTCTATCATTTATGTTGCTTCATTGATTCTTGAAGGTTGAATTGAAGGGAATAAACGATCGTGATCCAGAGTAAGAAAGCACTAACGGACGGCCAGGATGAGCAGCAATGTTCCGTTTGTGTATGTACCTGACATGTCCAACTAAGTTATGTGCAGCCCCGAATAGCACGTGCCAGTAAAACCCTTCTTTTCTCATTTTCTCCTCCAGTCTAGCCCAGTCTTGTTATTCTGATTCTGAAACCGAATAGAAGAGATCCAGTTGAGTCGAGTCCAACCTTTGCTTCCCCAATTTCATCTGAGATTCGCACCAAACTGGGTACTATATATGGAATCAAATCTCTTTTATCTATTGTATGAATTATTATGATTTTAACTCCTTTCTATATTTCTTATTCCATTTTGCTGGTGTTTGTTTGTTTAGGGATTTCTTATTTTCTTAAATGGGTTCCTTTTGGGTATGGTTATTTTTGTTCAGATTTTTGAGAATTTGGTAGTTGGTTCTAATAAATTTATTGAGTTGTTTAGTTTGTGATAATCAGTAATTAGAATATTTAAATTAACCCTTTTTTTTTTGTGTGAGTTGGAAGTAAAATCATTGAAATTAAAAACATGTAGGATTTCAATTTCGGTATTGCAGGTGCCAATTTTGGCAGAATCGATCGGCAATTGGCAGAATCGATCGGCAATTGGCAGGAAGAGTCCCAGGCTCTGGTCTCCGATGAACTTGAAGTACTCCTAAGTAATATCATTTCTGATTTTGGCAGAGACTTTGGTGTCATAAACTACCAAGTAATGAGTATTGATTCTGCTATGTTTATTTTCTATGTGTATCTGTATTCTGATCCTAAATTACCCTTCAAAATTAATATTATGTTTCGCCTGGAACCATAATAATATAATGTGTTTTGTAATTTCTTTGATCCTATATTACATATGGTCCATTTTGAGCAATTTTTCTAAGTTTGGTTTTTACTTTTATCTGATATTTGCATATTTATGTGCGAGGTGCAGGTTCGTTATCAAATATATGGGTTTGTGATTCTGCAAAGTTGAAATCCAGTTGCCCGCCAGAAGCTGTAATAATTCAATTCTGAGTTCCAAGAAATCATTTCCTTAACCATAAGCAGTACAAGTAAAGCGTCATTGTCTAAATTGATTAATTCTTATATGCATTTAATAGATTATAAACCAAACTTAATACATTACAATCTGGAATTCACATTACTGGAGTGATTCTGATACTTAAATCTCTTCTTCCTATCAACTCTCTTAGCTAATTTTATCCTTTCTTTCTTTTGTTTATTTACGTCTTCCAGATGCACCTATTTGTGCTGATTATGGTGAAGCAGTTGAAGAAAGGGGCATTAATGATGATGCTCATGGTGTTAATTTTAAGATAGCTTCCAATGGTGAAAGGCAACAGGAAAAGGAGTGTGGGAGAGAAGTTAAGCCAATATCCATGATTTGTACCTTTTAGAGAGTATCGCTTTGCATTATATAACCAGTCTTCCAGGTGCATAGATCTTTCAAATTTAATCATTTCATTGTCTGATTCTGCTTATTATTGATTCAATTTTTTATTATCATTGATTTCTGGTTATTTACCACATTCTATTGTGCACTGGATGGTGGAGGCGTGCCACACAATTTCTGTGTTTTAATGAGAAATCCAAACTCCAAAGCAAGCTATTTGCTTCCAGATTTCCACCTTCCTTTGCTAGGATGCAGTTTGAAACAGCTTTGTAAATAACCTCCCTTATGAATATACAAGAGATTTCGATAACAAAAAGAGTAATAATATCATATTTTTGTTCATATTTTTGAGAATTTGGTGCTTGGTTCTACCTCTATCATAGAGTAGCAAAATCCTTGCTAGTGGTTTTGGCGCTTCCCACCTTCATCCCCAATTTCTGCAGTTATGATGATGGAACTCCTGTAAACATTGCAGCTGCTCAGCCAAAAGCTATTGGAATCTCAGGAACTTCCAAGAATAATTACACTCAAAGCAATGTGGTTTCACCATTCTTCAAAATAGGGTCGGCTCAATCAAGCTCAAAGCCATCGTCCATTCAAGGATGGCATGCAACCATGAAGGATGCTGTGAGTAAAGAATTAAATCTTTTGTGCCCTCAAAGAGCTTAAGTATCTAGATGCTTTTGTTTTCAAAAATATTTGCATCTTTAATTTTCTCTGGTAGAGATATGTTTTAATGAGTAGTATCATTTGCTGTCGTAGCATGCTTCATATCCTGATCTGGGTGCGGCTACTTTCTTCTTTGGTGTATGTGATGGTGCATTAGGTAAGAATTGGATGCCTCAAATAAGGTAGCCTAACCGAGATAAGGTAAAGATTAGATGGCTTAAGTGTTCTAGTCTCTAACATTTGACTGAATAATTACAAGCAGGGCAGATTCTGATTGGAAACAGTAATACATAAAAACTGAGAGGAAGGACTGGGAAGTTTCAATTGATTTGGTTTCCAGGTGAAGCATAGATTTGATTTTGTTACCCTTCCCAAATTTTCGTGTACTGTTGTGAATTTTCTTAGAAGCCCAACTGAAGTTATTTTGTCGCTTGTCATTAGAAATTCAGGGTTTCGAAATGAGGTTACCTTCAAAGTGTTTAAAATGAGCAAAGATGTAACGATGCTGGTAGTGATTCTGAAAATGAACAACTGATGATGGTTTGTAAACTTTTCAATGATTTTTGTTTTGATTTGATCAGCATCATTTTCCTAGTTGTTTCATTTGATTGGGGATTTATGATGTAGGTATGAC
>BPVZ01000279.1:98268-111287 GCA_020521535.1 Rubroshorea leprosula | reverse complement strand
TATATCTGCACATGTAAGCCTCTCATTGGCCCACGTGGTGCTGCCCATGTGAGTATGTCTCCTCCTCTTGGGCCTGTGGGTGTGTAGTTGGGCCTGCTGCATGTGGCCTTAAGAGGGCGTTGGGCCTAATCCCAACATTACTCCCCCCTCGGTGTTCGGTTGACGAACTGGGTTGGGAGACTTGTTAGCGCGGTGTTTGACCGTGTGGATGAGGAGTGATACTTTGTGTTCCTGACCGACCTCATGGACGGCCGATCTGGGCAGCGTGAAAACAGAGTGGTTGCTTGCCGACCTCCTGCAGGGCCGGCGCGAGTAAGCGGGTGGTCAGGCAAGGCGAGCTCAGTCTGATTAGCGGGCTGAGCAGATGCGCATGGACTATCTCGTTTGAACGAGCTAGCGTATAGTGAACGAGCTGAAGTATCTGACCCGTGCGGGTTGATATGGGTGACTTTAGTCATAACCGTAATATAAATATGCAGGGGCAGAGCTGATCTGACGTTTGATGCTCGGCACTAAGGTGAATCTTTGATTTGTAACGATCTGATCTCGACAGAGTTTCAAGTTTGAAGTCTCTAATTTGTTACGATTTGATCAAGTTTGAAGTCTCTGGAGAGATCGAGTCAGTTACGAGCAGATTTCTCGAACTTTTCAAATTTCAAATTAGAACAGATCTCTGAGGAAATTTTGTAACGAGCTGGTCGCTTTGGAGAGATCATGAATAAGTTATGAGCAGATTTCTCGAACTTTTCACATTTCAAATTAGAACAGATCTCTGAGGAAATTTTGTTACGAGCTGGTCGCTTTGGAGAGATCATGAATCAGTTACAAGCAGATTTCTCGAACTTTTCACATTTCAAATTAGAACAGATCTCTGAGGAAATTTTGTTACGAGCTGGTCGCTTTGGAGAGATCATGAATCAGTTACAAGCAGATTTCTCGAACTTTGCACATTTCAAATTAGAACAGATCTCTGAGGAAATTTTGTTACGAGTTGGTCGCTTTGGAGAGATCATGAATCAGTTACGAGCAGATTTCTCGAACTTTGCACATTTCAAATTAGAACAGATCTCTGAGGAAATTTTGTTACGAGCTGGTCGCTTTGGAGAGATCATGAATCAGTTACGAGCAGATTTCTCGAACTTTGCACATTTCAAATTAGAACAGATCTCTGAGGAAATTTTGTTACGAGCTGGTCGCTTTGGAGAGATCATGAATCAGTTACGAGTAGATCCTTGCCACTTTTTGAATTTTAAATTTGCGAAATCTCTAAAGAGATATGGTTCAGAGCGGTTAGTATTCTGAATCCCCCCCTAATAAATGCTGGCTCAGCGTTTGAAGAGACGTGACTGTTAAAGTCGGCGGACGTTACACGCCAAGCAATAAGTGCCTGCCACGTGTAGGATTTTGGTTGGTTACCAGAGAGGCGAGTACAGTAATGATGAGCACAGTCACTTAACCCCTCTGTCACCTTTGTCCTTGCTTTTGCATTCCATTTCCATATTCTCTGCATTTCTCTGTGTCGAAGGACGTCCGAAATTTTCAGGCGACATTCTCAGTTTCTCAGAGTTAACTTTTCAGGTAATAAGAAATGGACTTTGTTAGCGAAATAGGAGAACTCCGGGGTAACCAGGGTATGGAAGGGGAAGGGAACGTGATAACCGTAGAACCCATTACCATGATTGTACCACCTGAACTGCAAGACGTGCCGGAAACCCCTACGCCGGAGAGGAGTGCCAGTTCAGGCGCGCGCGAGGGTTCTAGTGCTAACCCCACTCCGTCATCTGAAGGGTCGTCATCAGAAAACACTGCCAGTACAAGTAGCCCCTCGCCGGAAAGTATGGAGGTGGCTGTAAATGTGCCTCCGGTTGCAGGTTGGGAAAATAAAACCATAGGTGGTAGGTTGAGCAACCTTCGCAAAGCGCCAAATACGCTGACGGCCGGATTTCGGTTTAGGGTGAACCTGCATCATGAGGTAGCAGACTGCCCTACCTCCATTAAAGGGTATAAGAGACTGGAGGAAGTGGTGAGACAGTACCACGTTCCTAGGACAGTTTTGTTACGAACAGGGACCAAAAATGAAAGGGCCTGCAGTGTGTCAGCAACAGGGTGGATACCTGTATATGTGGATCATTTCGACGCTGGCCTGAGATTCCCATTATCCGGGTTGATTTATGATATTCTGTCAGAGTACGAGCTGGCGCTCACACAGTTGACTCCCAACAGTATAAAATTTATTGTAGGTTTTATGCTGCTGTGTGCAAGGTTGCAGATACCTGCGAAGGCCATTGTTTTCAGATCGCTATTTTTGTGCCGGCTGAGTACTACACAGACGAGGTGGTACTACATTTCTGGGCGAGAGAAAATGGTGGTCTTTAAGAACATGAGGAATAAGGTGTCTCGTTGGAAGAGACAATTTATCTTTGTCCGGGATACGCGAGTAAAGAGGGTTAGCACGGATCTGGCAGCTCGTCTTTCTGAGTGGCGCCCTGGGCACGCGTACATGAACTACCCCACATTAACCCCTGGCGACCTGGAGCTTAGGGATAAGATCACCAATTATGTGAAGGGAGGGGGGTTAGTTGATTTGGAAGCCCTGGTTACCCCCGAGCTGCTCGCTATGCGTGGGTTTGTGGATATCACAAACCTGTTTAGTGAAGGTACAAATCTATTGTCAATTGCTTTTTTCACGAGTTGAGTCTTATTACACGTGTTTGTGCAGGAGAGATGAGTAGCATGCTTGAGAGACAACGGGAGCGAGCTCAGCGCTCTCGAGGCAGGGGAACTGGGTCTAGCGCGAGGAGGCAAACGCGCTTTGACGAGCTGCCGCTTGCAGCACCCCGCAGCTCGGCACAGAGGGAACAGGCTTCCAGCTCGATCTCGCGGCCACAGGCCGAGCGTAGGGTAGAACCCGCTCCTGCTGATATACGGAGGCGTGGTCGCGAAGAATCCGATGCTGAAGATGACGTACCACTAACTCGGCGCAGGTTGGATGCTGGGAGACAACCTGGAGTGGTGCGCTCACCTGAGGCGCCTGCGGTCCAGGCGCGTAGCGCGGCTGAGGCGCTTCCACCACCAGTAGCTAGTGGGGGGCCCAGAATCACATACCCTGAGGGTTTTAGCTACACCAAACCTGATTGTCAGCTCGCGATGGTCCAGGGTATGTAGAATTTCGTCCCTCCTGTGGATCGTCATCGTGCCAAAGGCTACATTCAGCAGCACGGGACTCACGCTGCAATACTGAAGATGATGGATGTGAGTATTCTGCTTGATGAACATTTTTTGTTGTAATTTTGGAGTAAAACTGACTGCAGACATGTTGCAGGCGCTAAGCTATTCTGTAGCTTTATTCGAGAGCGAGCAGGCAGCTCGAATACAGAATAGAGAGCTAGTTGACAATTGCAAGCGGCTGTCCTCAGACAAGGCGAGCTTGGAGGACGAGGTGAACCGTTTGCAAAGCTCAGAGATGGCCAACAGGGCTGCATCAGCCGAAAGCCGGGCTGACGAGCTGGCCAACAAGGTCATCCAGCTGCAGGAGGAGCTGGATAAGGTGAAAGCTGAGAAGGAGAGCGGGATTCAAGCGGCCATGGATGAGGTCGTTCGCGCAGTGGATCTCAGGAAGAAGGTGGAAGCTGAGAGAGATGGCGCGCTGAACGATCTCAACGCCCTGAGGGGGCGGGTTGCTGTGGCCGACCAGGATCTTGGTCGCGCAGAGGAATCCTTGAGGCAGGTCAAAGCTCAACACCAGCACTGTATTAGCATCGCGCGAGCTCAAGGCGCGGAATGGCTGGTAGGTGCTGACATGTTCCAGGACGCCGTAGCTGTGGCGTCCATGAACACCACGACTGAGATCTACAATGACGTTCGTGGTAAGGTGTTGAAGCTTCGGCCGGACTTCCCGATCAACGAGCTCGCGTTTTTTGAAGGTGAAGAGTTCGACGCAGAGGGGAAGAGCCTTACTGAACCTTCGGACACGACAGTGAGGCTCCGGTGGGAGCTAAACGAAGAAGGATTGCCAACATGGCCACCGTCTGTCCTCGAAGAAGGAAAGGAGTTTGAGAACCTGCCAAGGTTCGACACCTGGGCTGGTGACGCTCCTGTAGAAGAAGCTGAACCTTCAAGTACTCCTCCTGTGCCTCAGCCCGTCTCTGCTGTCACCTCCATCCCAGCTCGTGCTGACGCGTCCGCTCCCGTGGACTTAACGGACGATTAGACTTAGGCTTTTTCTGTTTCTTATACTTTTGTATTTTCAATATTTCTTTGTTGGTAACACATTTTGTAGTTTCATGGACACCTCATGTAATGAATTTGCAAAGAATACAATTGAAACGAATTTTGGAAAACTGTGTGTACTATTTCCAATAATTGCTCATACATTATTCAAACTTTCCACGATAATACAAATCAACTGTAAAATTTTCTAAGGTTCTGAACGTTCCATGTGAACGGTAACTGGCGCCCGTTCATATCTGCTAATACGTAAGATCCAGGTCGGTTAACCTGAGCAACCATGTATGGACCTTCCCAATTAGGAGTGAGCTTGCCCATGTGGGAATATGTGTTAGTTAATCCAGCCTTACGTAATACCAGATCGCCAACCTGAAACTGACGATCTCGGACCCTTTTATTGTAGAATCTCGCTACACTGCTTTGGTGTGCCATGTTTCTAATTCGAGCCATTTCCCTGACTTCCTCCACTAGGTCTAGGTTTTCTCTTAAGAGTTGCCCATTATTCTGGTCGTCATGATGACCTGATCTAACAGATGGCAGCCCGACCTCGACAGGGATGATGGCCTCAGCTCCATATGCCAGGCTGAACGGGGTTTCGCCTGTAGCCGAGCTGGGTGTTGTGCGACATGACCAAAGAACTTTATTGAGCTCGTCAACCCAGTTAGAACGTGCAGATATAACACGTGTCTTGAGGCCTCGCAAAACTATCTTATTGGCAGACTCAGCCTGTTCGTTTGACCGCGGGGTGTACACAGACGTTAACGAGAGCTCAATGCCATAGTCGTCGCAGAACGACCTCAGTGCTGCTGCTCGGAACTGTGGCCCATTATCGGCGATAATCCGCTTAGGTATGCCGAACCTGCACACAGATATCGAGCTGAGCTACGAACTACGTTTGCATATTTTTTATTTATGACTTAAGCCACCAAAGAATACCTGCACAATATTGAATTGAACAAGAAATCTTCTATTTTCTTTTCCGTTGTCGTGGACAATGGTTTAGCCTCTATCCATTTAGTGAAGTAATCCACTGCAACGACCAGGAAAGTGCAGCCTCCTTTGCCTTTGATGAAAGGGCCGAGCAGGTCGACACCCCATTGAGCAAAGGGCCAGGGAGACGAAAGAGATGATAGCATTTCCCCTGTTTCAAGGAAGGTACTTATGCTCAGTTTATAGACAAACAGGAAGTTTGTACGGTCTTTAGAACAAGCTCAGATACCTGGCATGTGTATATCATCAGCATTGAACTGGCAGGTCGGACATTTTTTGACATAGCCTTGCGCGTCCTCAACCATAGTGGGCCAGTAATAACCATGCCTCAAGAGTTTCCGAGCTAAAGTTTTGCTGCCGATATGCGTGCCGCATACGCCCTTGTGAACTTCCCTCACAGCGTATTCCGCTTCATAAGGAGTAAGGCAGCGTAATAGGGGCATTGAGGTTGCTCGTTTGTAGAGTTGGTTATCTATTAAAGTGAAATGTGCCGCCCTGCGTTTAACCACTTTCGCAACGGACAGGTCTTCAGGTAGCTCGCCACTTTGTAGATAATTTATGAGTGGGGTGGTCCAGCTCGGTGTAGAGGGATCTGTGCTTAACAGTTGACACTCGACTGCAAAATCAGTGTAGCTCGGTGCATCGAGTACCTCGACAATCGTTGATCTCTGAGGATTAACGTCCAACGAGGAGGCCAACTTTGATAGCTCGCCAGCTCGGTGGTTATCTGCTCTCGGTATTTTATCAAATTGGAAAAGGGTAAATAGCGACTTCAATCTGTTGACCACAGAGGCATAACGATTGAGCTGTGGATCCCTGATGTCACAACTGCCATTCACCTGGCCCACAACGAGCTGAGAGTTGCTAAAGACCTGAATGCTTTGCACTTTCAGCTCGGACGCCAGCTTCAGGCCGTAAATGAGGGCTTCATATTCTACAGCGTTATTTGTCGTCTGAAACTTAAACCTTAATGCGTGCTCGGATTTAAAGCCCTCTGGGCCCAACAATACAGCCCCAGCGCCCGACCCTTCAACGTTAGCTGCTCCATCAACATACAAAACCCAGACTGGGTGTTCGAGCGCTTTTTCTTCCTTAATCATTGAGATGCACTCCACCAGAAAGTCCGCAACGACCTGGCCTTTTATGGTTGTGCGCGGCCGAAATTTTAGGTCATATTCACTCAGCTCGACACTCCACCCAATAAGCCAACCAGAGAGTTCAGGTTTCTGCAGTATTTTTCTCAATGGTAAATCGGTATAAACAACGATCTGGTGCGATTGGAA
Organism: Rubroshorea leprosula; assembly: GCA_020521535.1. Taxonomy (NCBI): domain Eukaryota; kingdom Viridiplantae; phylum Streptophyta; class Magnoliopsida; order Malvales; family Dipterocarpaceae; genus Rubroshorea; species Rubroshorea leprosula. Next base: position 104,787 of record BPVZ01000279.1, on the reverse strand, counting down.
GTAAGCCCTCAATTTACGAGCTGTGTAAACTAGGGCAAAAGCAGCCTTTTCTGCTAGTGGGTAATTCTGCTCGGCACCCTGCAAAACCTTGCTCACATAGCAGATGGGCTTCTGGCTTTTTTTCTCTTCCCTGAGCAGAACTGAGCTCACTGCCTCTTCTGTAACCCCCAGGTACATGTATAAACTCTCCCCTTCCGCGGGCTTGGATAGCAGGGGTGCGGATGCCAGATACTGTTTGAGTTCGTCAAACGCCTGTTGACATTCATCAGTCCACTGGAAGTTTTTAGGCTCTCGCAGAGCTTTAAAGAACGGGAGGCACCTTTCAGCCGACCTGGCTATAAACCTGTGTAATGCAGCTATACGACCTGTCAGACGCTGTACATCTTTCACGGTCCTGGGAGGCTCCATCTGCTGAACGGCCTGAACCTTGTTTGGATTCACTTCAATTCCTTTTTTGGATACCACGTATCCTAAGAATTTCCCTGATTCCAAAGCAAACGTGCATTTCATAGGGTTCAGTTTCATTTGTGCTCGGCGCAAATTTTGAAAGGTCTCGTTCAGGTTGCCTATGTGGTCTTCGGCTCGCACGCTGGTGACTATCATGTCATCCACATACACTTCTATGTTTCTGCCAATCTGGAGCTTGAAGACGATTTGTACCAGCTTCTGATATGTGGCGCCAGCATTTTTCAGGCCAAATGGCATCATCATATAGCAATAAATAGCATCACCTGCGTAGAAAGCAGTTTTCTCCTGGTCGTCTAACAGCAATTGAACCTGATGATAACCTGAGCTGGCGTCAAGAAAGCTCATCCGTTCGTGTCCAGCTGCTTGTTCTACCAACTTCTCCACATTTGGCAAGGGATGAGGGTCTTTTGGACACGCATCATTGAGGTTGGTGAAGTCAACACACATCCTCCACTTGCCATTTGGCTTTTTGACGAGCACGGGGTTAGATACCCACTCGGAGTACTCCACTCTCCTGATGAAGCCTGCCTGCAGCAGCTTTTGTATCTTCTCGTCTATAGCAGCTTGTTTTTCTGGGCCAAAAAGGTGACGTTTTTGAACTACCGGACGTCTGGTGGGATCCGTGCTGAGTTTGTGGACCGTCAACTCAGCTGGAATGCCGGGCATTTCATCTGTAGCCCACGCAAATACATCCTGATTAATCCTTAAGAACTCCAGAAGTTCTGCCCGCTCTGTTTCTGTGAGCTTGGTACCGATCTTAACTGTCCTTTCTGGCACGTTAGTGTCTAAAGGTACAGTTTCTATTGGCTCCACCGGCTCTGCCTTCTGTTCGACGCCCTCAGGTCTATGTTCGATGTCAGCTATGCTCATTGTCTATTGACCGGGCTGAGTTGGTCTACTGTTTTCAGAGCCTCTAGGGGCCACAGCAAGCTCAACCTTCTTAAATGTATCCTGATAACATGCCCTGGCCATCCTCTGATTCCCCTTTAACGCCCCTACTCCCTGAGGCGTTGGGAATTTCATGCAGAGATGGAGCTGTTAAATAACGGCCTTCAGCTCGCACAGAGTAGCCCTTCCTAATATGGCGTTGAAGGCTGACTCCATTTTGACGACCAAGAAGCTGACTGAAGCCATCCTGAAGCGCGGTTCTAAGCCCACATAGATGGGTAGAGTTATGACCCCTTCCACCGGGACAGGCTGATTATCGAACCCGTATATGGGTCCCTCATATTTTTGCAGTGAGCTCGGGTTCAACTGCATCTTCTGGAAGCAGCTCCAGTAAAGGATATCTGGCGAGCTGCCCGTATCAATGAAGACCTTGTTGACGTTATGATTGCCTATATGAACCATTGTTACAAATGGATCTGCATGAGGCATTACAACGTCGGGTTCTCCGTTTGCCCGCTTATAATTTGCCGGGCTGAATGTGATAGCTGCAGCCTCCCATTCCGCTTCCTCAAATGGCCGCTTCAAAGGTTGGTTTTTATTGACGGTCATCACCTGTCGGGCGTATGCCTTGCGGACTCGGGCACTTTGGCCCCCTGAATGCATACCGCCAGAGATCATATTAATTGTACCAGACGACGGAGGTATTGCGGTGCACCCAACTCCTCTTTTGTCTTTTTGACTTTGGGTGGCAGGTCTCTGACCCTGGCTTCGCCTATTGAATTGGCGGCCTTTGTATGCTCTGCCTGGCTCGGAAATGTATTGATTATCTTGATACATGTCCTGCGTGTTGCCGAGCCGATACCTTTGCCCCTGAGGTCGGTCGTACCCCTGCACGAAGTGGGTTTGAGCTGTTTGCTGGGTGTGAGGCTTCTAGACATACCCCTCTAATTTCCCAGTGCGAGCTAAGAACTCTAGCTCGTCCTTTAAGTGCTGGCAGTCTTCTGTGTTGTGACCGTATACACGATGATAGTCACAATGCTTGCTCTTGTCTGCCCTCGGAGAATCATGCAACGGGGGTGGGGGCCTTCTAATCCAGTGTTGGATTTGTGTCAGAATTTGAGACCTTGGCAAGGTCAGAGGGACGTAGTTAGCATATTTTGGGAATTCAGCCGGCTTCCCCCACGGCTCATTAACTTTCTGCTTTTTCTTATCCTTTCTTCTTAGTAGCTGTTCCTGGCCTTTGCTTTGTTTGTCATCAGCTCGCCGCTTCGACGACTGAAAGTCCTCTGACAGTATAAAGCTAGCTGACCTGTCATTGACTTCGTTCCACGTCTTTGGTGGATTTTCTAGTAAGTCATCTAGGAACCTGCCACGTTTCAAACCGTGCAGCAGGGCAGACAAGCAGATGGTATCAGGGACGTTATCAATATCTAAAGTAGCCTTGTTGAATCGCTGCATGTAGTCCCTCAAAGATTCCCCCTCTTTCTGGTGAACTTGCATCAGCTCGGTCGCCGTGCGTTTAATCTCCCTTTGGCTCGCAAATTTGTTGGAGAACAGCTTGGCGAGCTGGGAGTATGAATCTATAGAGTGTCTGGGGACTTTGTGGTACCATCTTCTGACTGTTGACTTCAGGGTTGCCGGGAACACTTTGCACATCATAGCGTCGTTAGCATTTTGGATTCTCATGATGGCCTGATAGGTGTGTAAATGTTCATCCGGGTCACCCGAGCCGTCATACGTCTCTAAGTGGGGGATTTTGAACCCCTCTTGATACGGCTCCGCTGTGATGGATAAGTTTAGTGGGGCACTATCTAAATCCAGAGTCTGTTGATGCGACCTGGGACTTTTCAGCTCGTCAATAGACTTTTGCACGTCCTGTAGCTGTCTCTCAAGGTCCGCGTTCTTTCTCATCAGTTCTTCACTGTGTTTGGACGAGCTGGGCTCGATATTCAGCTTCCCACTTCCCCTGGGCCTGGTCGGTACTATTATGTTGCTTAGAGCGGGGGAGTTTCGAGTTGCAACAACCGCAGCCGGTTGTGCATCCCTGTTCAACAAAGGAATCAGGGGGTCGTCAGGAATTAGGCGGGCAAGGATTTTTCCCATTGCCATTTCGAGGACTCTGGTTCTCCCTTCGAGCTCGGTTGTCCGAGCAGGCTCTGTTGACCATTCAGGTCGTTCATGCTGTGAATAGTGTGGTCTAGAAGGTTTTTGTCTTGTTCCTGTTAGAACTTGGAATTGTTCAGGCTGGGTTGCATACCTAGTTGGTGTTCGTTCATCATCCGTTTCACTTAGGTGCTCCTGTTCGGCTTCCCCGACGAAGAGGTTTCTTGGCATCGGCCTAAAGTCATTCAAACCGGGCTCAAATACTTGAGCGTCCTCCTGTTTGTCCATCTCATTTCTTGGGGGGCGACCTCCTGTAAAGGTTCGAACCATTTTGTCTTTCAGCAGGTTAAGCTGCACGACTTCTTGCTCAGGTTCCCACAGACGACGCCAAATGTTTGGGCAGCTTCACAATTCAACACTGTTGAAGTCTTCAGCTGCTTCTACACCTGAAAATCCCGAGGTTGTTTCCTCGGGGAAAACACTCTAACGCTCAAGTCAGCAATACTCAATATTCTAGAGAGAGATGCTCTCAAGGAGTAATTGCAGATAGAGAAGCGTAGAGATTAATTACCTTCTTCGGAGGTAGTTGGGGGGTATTTATAGCCCCAAGTGCTGACGTATATCTGCACATGTAAGCCTCTCATTGGCCCACGTGGTGCTGCCCATGTGAGTATGTCTCCTCCTCTTGGGCATGTGGGTGTGTAGTTGGGCCTGCTGCATGTGGCCCTAAGAGGGCGTTGGGCCTAATCCCAACACTTCCTAAGCAATATAACCGCAGTATTGTCTTGCAACGCAACCAAATCACTCCTATTTTTTGCCTATCGCCACAACTTGCACAAACTTAATTAGCCTGGCAAACTATAGAAAACTAAAATGTAAAGCAACACAAGGTATGTTGTTGAGAAAATCATGTACCAAACAGAAATAACTCCCATTTTTTCTATTAAGTTTAATCTTATTTCCTATGATTGATAATTTTTTGAAACCAATATTTTGAAGCCAATACAAAATTTTTATAATGTGGTTGAAACATCCTTAAAGGGTGATTCGGTTGATTAAAAGTTTAAGATTTACAAATTTTAAGTATGAAATTTAAATCAAGTGAGAAGAGTCCTTTTATGTAACTCATAATCAAATGTGAATAATAATAATAATAATAATAATAATAAATAAATAAATAAATAAATAGATGTGTACCAATAAAAATGAAAAAGAAGTAAAGAAAACTAAAAATGATTCTTGTAAGGTCACAATTTCTGACAAAATTTTCTCATACATGGCTAGGGGCAAAAACCTTTTCTAAGTCCTTTACCTTAATAAATTTGTAGGTTTTAACCTCTCAATTAATATTATGACATTTTTAGCTCCTCACTTGTATGAATAAAAAAAAATAGCCCTTACTTAACGTGAAGTTACAATGTTCATCAATTGACTGTTAATATTTTGTTAACAATCAATTGACAGACTGTTAACAATGACAAGAATAGAGCTAAAGAAATATTAACAGTCAGCTGACAAACGTTATAAACTGACATTAAGTAAGGACTGTTTTCCTTAATTCGTAAAATGAGGAATTAAAAGTATTATAATATAACATAAGGGATTAAAACCTATAAACTTATTAAGATAAAGGATGGCTAAAAGTAGGTTTTTACCCATGGCTAGGCGCATTGTTTGATAAATCGCCATTTAAATATACTGTCATTACAAAAGTTGGAGTTGAGAAATATAAACCCAATGCTTCCTCTTCTATTAGATATCCCCTTAGTTATTGATTCTTCCCTAAAATCGTCCCAGTTGTAGAAGGCTGAAAATTTTCTCCAAGATAAGAAGTTGATGAGATGACAAGATCTAAGTCGAGATACAACAAGGAGTTAAGGATTGCTGGCTCTGGACGCAAAATAGGGAGATCTACACAACAAAATCAGGATGCCAATGTCCTTCATTCCTTCTTGATGATACTCGCAAACATGAGTTTGATGGTGTTTGGAACAAGAACATTCCACTGAAGGTGAATGTGTTTTTGTATGGCAATTATTTCTTGATAGAATCTGTACCAAGGCAAATCTATTTAAAAGGGGCATAATCTCACAAGCTCAAGATTTAATCTACTGTTTATGCTATGAACACATAGAAGATAGAGGCCATCTATTGTTAAAGTGAAAACTTGTGCATGGAGTGGTGTGGACCAAATGCTGTAAGTGGTGGAACTTGCAGCAAGGAAGTGTGGAAAATTGCTGGTTTGCAAAGCATGCTGATCCAATTCCATATTCAGGTATGAAACAAGGATGGGAAGCGATTTGGTTTGCACTAACACAGACAGTCTAGCTAATAAGGAATGGGAAGCTTTTCAACAGCAAGGAGGTTGATTTTACAAGGATGTTTGATTTAATTCAAATAAGATCCTTCCTCTGGTTAGTAAATAGAGGGAAAGTCAGGAACTGCTCATTTTTGGACTGGCTTATTAACTCCAACATGTGTAGACTTTAGACTCTAAACTTTAGCAAAAAATTTCTTATTGGGATGGAGGGTTTTTGTCACGCCCCAAAACCCGAATTCGAGGCGCGACAGACGCCGTACACTCGTGAGACGGGTCCCACAAGTGCACAAGGCTCGGAACTTATCCAATTCACGCTCTGATACCATCAAAATCTGAAGATCAATTTTATAAACTCCCTGATATCATAAATCTCCAATTAAAATCTCCAAATACAAGATCATGATTATATCTAAAACTTCATATCCAATTACAATATGGCTAGCCTTCTAACTCGTCACTTCCCGTGGTTTCCCGTCCTCGGTTTCACTTCCTAAAATGGTGGACAAGGAAAAACTATGAGATAAACTCAGTAAGTAAATATGGAGTGCCCTTTATCAAACTTAAAGCATGCCAACAAGTACAATCACGAAAACAGATACAGTACGGGCACGAAATAGACGTCTCCTCTATAGGTCATGGCCAGTTCCCACTGGCAGGCAAACAGGAATACTAGTGTATAATCCCCACTAGTAGGGCCACGAGCGAACCGGTCCTATCACGAACATGTCGACATGTGCTAG